>JAQHUG010000101.1:3002874-3031524 GCA_028555095.1 Dicrostonyx torquatus | reverse complement strand
AAAAAAGAACAAAAATCCCATACATTGTGCCAGGGGGACCTGGGAGGTATATAGGAGACCCCCACTAATTAGTGAGGTCAAGAATGTAACCAAAGAGAGGACAAAAAATAAAAGGGACAAGAAGAGGTATTAGATCCTGACTATAAAAGTCGCTAGGAAGAACACACCATTTTCAAGCAAGAAACAATACTTAAATCTCTACTTGGAGTGTAGAGAATTAGTTGGGTAAAGATATTTTCTTAATTTGAATTTAATAATTTTTATATGGAGAACAATTTATCATTTGAATTCATCTAAACTAATTTATTTATATTTAATGTCCTGGTGAGGAGCTTAGCTTATGGTGGTATTAAACTAGGAGCATTGTAATTTGAGAGAACATAAAAATGTGAAAGACATGAAGTGGGTAAGATAGAATTTCTTTTGATTAATTTTTCTAGGTTATCTGTTACATAATAAGCCTCTTATACAATTAGTGCTGTAAAAGGAACAAGATTTGGTTATTGTCTTATGAATAATATTATATTAGACACTGTGGTTGAAACGAAGATGATTAAGGTCCCAGAGGAACTGAGAACCAAGTAGGGTAATTACGACAAGCCAGCAATAGGTATCATATGACACTGCGCATAATACACTGTGAGTGTTCCAAAGGGGACTCTGGATCTAGGGAAGAAGGATCTTTGAAGAAGTTTTCAAAGACAGAGAACCATGGAAAAGGTGGAGTAAATCTTTAACAGTGGGGTGGGAGGAGTACGAGGGGATGGAGGAAAGGGAAAACAAACCAATAACATACTCACGCCAGGGGACAGAGAAGTTTCTGGAGTCTTGCCCAATCAACAGCCATCAGTAGGATACGGAATGATAGAAAATTTACCCAAGTATCACCAGTGTCATGTGTTCAGGCTAAATAAAACTAGGCCTGTCCTCACTGAGAAGCAGAGAAAGCTGTGAAGACAAAGGTTAAGGCTAGACCATAGAATCTTCAGCTCTGCCATCCAGACTAAGTGAACTGCACAGTACTCAGCTGCTTCATTTGTAGACAAGGGCCTATGTTGGGATAGGACTAAAGACATATAGGCAAATGAGTATCATAGGCCAATAAACACAGGGACTAGTCAAGAAGAATATTTAGGAGTGTGTTATAGTGATTCAAAAGAATACTGCAGGAATGAAAGACAGATTTACAGGTAGAGATGGCACAGACCATGAGGCTGTGTCTATTGACTTATTGACATACATATATTGGCAATGGTTTATCTTTTCTAGTTTCACAAGCTAAATTTGTTTGCTGTTCAAAACACAGGGCAAACTTGATTGATTAAATGCTCATTTTCACTGTTATCTAAACACAATTATATTAAGAAGGCCTGATGATACCTGTGATATCATGGGCTTTGAGAGCAGAATGGCTGGAATGTTGTCCTTTGCTTAGGAAAAAAAAGTGAGGAACTAAAATAAAATTTTCTGGAAATTGAGAAAATTACTTTGGAGATGATAGTTTTGGTTTTTTGTTTGTTTGCTTGGATGTTGTTTATCACAAGACAAAAACCTAGAACCTTGTATTTTTAGATGCATTATAACTAAAAAATAAAATCTGTAGAATTTATATTCCTACCCGACTTTTCTCACTATTCAAAATACAATTAATGCAAACAGTGGAATTTTTTAACACATGTAAAAATTTGAAGCCAATACATTAAAAAAGGAGTCAGGGGAACAGAACATCCAGTTCAGACTGTATGCGAATGGCACGTCAAATCTTGGAGGTAAAGTTTTGTCTAAAGGATTGTAGGATGTAAGAGTTTTTAAATGCTGACTAGTTGCTTGATTAATTTTAAATTAGCTGTTTTATTTTCTCCAAACAGGAAAAAAAATCGGTGGAATGAAAGATCCTAGATATCAATTCTGAGATTGTCGTTGGCTAGAAGAAGGCATTAAGAACTTCATTTCTCTGAGCTTAATTTTTGAAATCTGCTAAATGATACCAGAGTCCTCTCACTTATCTTTTTTGTAAAGCGTATTTTGAGGGTTGTAGGGATGTGTATGACTTTAAATGGCCTACATCCTCTCCTGGGAAGTGTTTTGCAGTGTTGAAGTATCATCAAAATAAAATAATAAAGCAGCGTCTCTTTCTAGAACAACAAAGTGTTGGGAGGCTTTGTAGGATAATTGAAATAGTGTTGAATTTGAGTGTTTTAATATTAGGATAAGCAGTTCAGTGATGCAGATTGTGCATTACCTTTTAGTTTAAAATATAAGATTTCAAAGACATGCCTTACTTTGGGGATACTATATTAGCCTACAGTCCCCAATGCCTGTGTTAGCCATTAGTTTTTGTCTGCCACTTCTGAGTCTTTACACAAAACATTGATAAGCCCTGAAAAGGTTTTTTCAACCTAAAAGATATTCACTCTATTAGTCAGCCATGTGTTGCTGTGACAAAATGCCCGAGTTTAAGTCACCTGATCTGCACAATTAGCTTACAGTTGTTGATTTGCTAATCTATGATTAGTTGGGTGTGTTTGTTTCAGGAATGGGTAGCAATGCAGAGTATTGTGGTGTAGAGTGTGTAGTCAACCAAAGCTGAGCGTGACCAGAAAGCAAAAGCAGAGAGAAAAGGCTCAATGTTTCCACATCTCCAGTCACGGGCACATCTCCCTGACCTAACTTGTGCTTCAAGGCTCAGCCTCCTGAATGTTTCACTAGTTCCCAGTGGCACTGCAGGCTGGCAACTAGGCCATTAGCATATAGAGTCTTTATAAATCAATCATAATTTAAATGATTACCTCTCCTAGTTTTTTCTTTGGGTATTAATCTCACTAGCAATTTTCTAAGCAAGAAAATATCTTCTAAATTAGATCTAATTCTTTTTTTCTTTTCTTTTATTATTGTTAAAAGAAAAATAAGAAAAATTTACATTTACTCCCCTTGTTCCCGGCCCTCCCGCTCCCCCCCTACCCCACCACCCTCCCCCTGCTTCTTTAAGATGGGGCAGGATACCCTGCCCTATGGGAAGCCCAAGGCCCTCCCCCCTCCATCTCAGTCTAGGAAGATGTGCATCCATATAGAATAAGCTCCCAAAAAGCCAATACATGCAGAAGAGATAGGTCCCGGGATCTAATTCTTCTCTCTCTGATGAAAACATCATTGCCTGTCTCAACATACTTTTCAGGTTAGCTCACAGGCCTTTGCTCAAGAAAAACAAGTAGACAAGGAACTGAGAGCAGAAACGAAGGCAAACTCAAGGCACTGTCTGGACTTCCTCCCCCAGATCAGATGAGCTGGAGCTAAGGAGCTGGAGAAGTGTTTCTCTAGTTGCCCATGCTGTATTTTCTGCTCTTTATCACAGTCTGTCTGTGATAGGCATGATAGACATGCCCTCAGCCTTCTGATGGATGTAGGATGTAGTGTAGTTGGAACTAGGTACCATGAAGATTGTAACCAAGTTAACATTTGTCCTGTAGAATGAGTGCCATGTTGGGAACAAAAGGACATTGAGTTTGACACTTCCAACATAAAATCAAAGTTCAAAACTGCTAACCACATGAAAATAAGGAGAATGAGGTAACTAAAATTGTGTCACTTTTTTCCATTTTGATTCTAGACTCTAGTTAGAGGATACGGTTTCAACAGCTGATGGATCCATCAGCTAATCACTATTGAAGTCATCTTTTTATCTACTTGAGATTTTGATTTTCTTATTGTACCTCATAATAGCACTCTATGTGTCTGTGTGTATGCATGTGTGCATCATTTGTGCATAGAATAAAAAGAAAAGAAATATTGAGAGAAGAGAACATTCATGGGTTAACAAACATAAATAACAAACATAAATCAGGCTGAGAAGCACTTGGCTGAGATCCTGGCTTTTTTACTGGTAACTTGCCTTTGTAAAGTGACCCTGTGTTCTATCTGCATTAGCTGACTGTAGCTAGACAACTGTGTCAGTCCTGGCCCCTCCTGATTCAGCTGTTTGTTGTCTTGGTCCTTTCAATTCATCACTTTCTGAACAACAGCAGCCATGCTATTAAAATCAGTCCACAGTTTGAAAAGCAAATTCTCAGACATGTGTGTCTACAATTCTTGATGACTTACCCAGCAAAATGTCGTGCTGAGAGAAAGTAAAATGCAGGGTGTAAAAACATTGCTCTCCAATACCTCTGAAGCTGAAATTCTTTCCCTGAGGGAGATGTTCACTATTCCATCTTGCTTCCCTTAAGGTCCGAGAGACAGAGTACTACATCCCCAGCACAGTTCACACCAGATAACTATTGACTTTATGGGCATGAATTACAGAGACTAGGTGAGGGGTTACTGACAGGAGTCTTGGTGACCCCAAAACAGTTATCCTGGAAGGTCTTAACCCTGCATAGATGATGGCTTTCTCTATAGTCCTATAGACGACCCCTTTCCTGTATAAGCTCTATTCTTTCTCAGAGAACCCAAGGTCACATACAATTAGGCCAGAATTGCATACAAACGGCTGGGAAGAACAGTTGGACACATGGATGATAGTCCCAAACCCCTCTCTGCTCACCTACTCTCTAAGGGATGTCAGCAGTCCACAGGCTAATCATGATGGGCTCTAGCATATAGGCACAGCTGATCTCAGGGAAATGGTAGCAGCTTGGATTAGAAGATAATTTCTTACAACAACCTCACATTGCAATTCTGAAACTCAATATTAGACATAGATTTGTGATAGAATATAGAGATGCTGAGGCATAATAATAAGGTAATAACATCAACAATAAGTTTAGAACCAAGGTGACTGTTGTGCAAGTCAGGGAAATCTTTGCCTTTGCAGGAGACATGATAAAAAGACTTGGCCCACCATACTCCCATTGCACCCTTATTACCAAAATGTCATTCAATGTCCTTTCTTAGTTTTGGTGTGGTGTCCTCCATCTCCCTTACCTCCTCTTTGCTACCTATAATTAAATTTAAATTTAACCCTTAGGGAAAGCCCAAAGTTCAACCCATAGAGACTGAGAAATGTGTGTTTTGTTAAGGGTTGAGTGGGCTGCTTTCATGACCAGCTTAGGAACCAGTGGGAAAACTTGGCTGAGGCTAGTATATTTTCACATCTTTAGTGCACTTCAGATTGTTATCATGGTGGGTTGGAGGGCTTGGGGTTTGTTTCTCCTTCATCAAATCTGTGTAACAGAGGTTAGGGAGTGTTGGTAGGGATTTAACGATGTGAATTTTTTCCTTAATATGTATTCATTTCCTTGTTAGTAAGTTTGAGGATGAAAAGAACATAATGTGAATTATTTTAACTCAAAACGCTTGAGAATAGCTGATATGTAATTGAATGGTAATCATATATGTTTAATGTCTACCTTAAACTATTTTAATTTGTACCTTCCTTACATACAGGAGATGTTAAAGTATATCATGGTTTATTTTTTTGCAAAATGCTTCATCTGTTTTATAAATCTGGAGGAACAACAAATTTAGCTTCTGAATTTTTGTCTACAGATATCTTAATTTTATTGACTTAATTTTATTGGTAGACAGTTCTATAGCCAAAAGTCAAGTGTGTGTGTGTGTGTGTGTGTGTGTGTGTGTGTGTGTGTGTATGTGCACATGTATGCGTGCACTCTCATGCATATGTATGTTTTATGGTATGGGATAGAAATGACTATAGTCATTAAAAAGACGATAATTGGCTAAAGTAGCATTTATCCATCATGCAGAAATGCATCTACATTGTGGGCTCTACCAGTGGAGCCCTTGGTACGAATGCATTTCTTCTTAGTCTCCTTTGGTCATATGATTTTCTCCCATGTATTTGAAACTGTTCTTGTTCTTCTGGTTAAGCCAGTTCTTGTTGTGGACAAAAGATACACTCATTTCTGCTCTTAATACAGTTCAGACTATAACCTAGGCTGGTAATACAGCTAAGTGCCCCCAAAATGAACATTTGTTTCTAATCTTTATAATATACCTAAAACTCATTTAGAAATTTCAAGAATCAAGAGGACAACCTTAGACTCAGTGTCAGTTAGCATCTCCATCACCTTAGACATAGCTTCTTTGCATGCAGGGATTCTGGATGCTGGATACATTTTGCATAATAATACACAAACACTGAGATCTGTAATTGGTTTCTAATGCTTGAGATAGTGAATATATGTTTTGGAAGTTAGAAGAATATATAGAGGAATGTTTTCTGAATTGACATTTGCAAAGTATACATGCACATATATGTAGAAAATGATATATGTGTGATGTGTGTGCATATACTAAAATTCATCCTAAGAAAAAGCAAGAAAAAATGAAAAATAAGCTTCAAAATTACTTAGAATATGATATGGGATATGTTACATACACACTCAGCCCAGAAATATTCACATACCATAAGTGGTCAATTTAAGGCATGCGTGAAAAAGGGTCCAGAGGCAGGTTCTGGTGTGCTGTTGGTGTGCAGTGGACCAGTTAAGTAGGCACCAGAGGCACTGGACAAAGCTCTACGCTTCTGTAGAATTCTAGTCACACACTTGCATGAGATTCTATCTGGGTTTTTGACTAAAATTTTAAGAAAGAAGTACCTTTCCTGAAAATATGTCTACATCTACACATTCACAAATCAAGATTTCTGAGCTCCAAATGACAGCTGTGAGAAATGACAGATGAAGGGATGACTTCTTTGGTCCACGGTGGTTCTTTCAGATTGTGCTGAGTTAAACATGACTGCTGGAGACATATTTATACCTCATACCTGATGAGAAATTGGAGTCTTCCCTGGTGGCAAAAATTGACTTCTAAGGGGGGTTCTTTGAACTCCCTCTGGCTACTCTTAATGGAAACCCTTTTGTCTGGGTGGGGAAGTAAAGGAAAAACGAGACAGAAAAGTTTAATAGCTCTAAACTTCCCAGATGTCTTTGACTGGATAGTCTCTAATATTTAGAGCAGGACAAATACAGGTGAAATGAAAATAGCCAACAGATGTGTGTTTTTAGTCTGGGGTTGTTCATCCTCCATTACTCCCAAAAGATGCTGGACTGCCTGATGTGCAGCTGGAGTGGCCACAGCAGCAGCAGCAGCAGCAGCAACACTGCCGTGGCAAGCTAATGACAACCCCCTGATGGGTGATTCCTGTCAAAAGCAAGGTGGCCATGTTCTCACTCTAGCCTCAGGCACCATGAAGGAGAAAAGTGAAATCTCTTTATTCTCATCATCTTGTGTGTTCAAAGGATTCTTTCCATTTTCCAATTATGGTTAAATAGCATTTTTCTTTTCTTTCTGGTCTCCTTAGTCCATGTCACGATCGTTAGGTCTCCTCCCATCTATAAATCTGGAGCATCAGACCAAAATTTGCACTGTCAGCTCCTATGAGTGAAATCTACTGCACTGGTCGAGCTGTCTTACTTTTGCCTTTGTAGCAACTTTTAGACCACAATAACCATCATCAGTTTAAAACAGCAGATCCATTACATTTCCTCTATTCCTACAGCCCCACATTAAGCTAATATTATCTATTTCCCAAGTGAAAAGAGTCCTTCCAGCCCTATCAATTATTAATTCCTTGCTTGCAGCTAATGTTTTCTCTGAATTATTTAAATGCATCTTCATTTATCAATAAACATAAAATGTTAAACAAAGAATACTGATGAAGGGCATTATTTAAACTATAACATTTTATGAGATTATTTCAAGCGCCTTTTTCTGATTTATTAACACAATATATTTTATAATTATTTTTCCATTTCTAAAAAAAATTATCCCGGGTATCATCTAGAGGTTTGTCGATTTTCTGAGTGCTATTTTCAACTTTTCTTGTGATTTTGACAACTTTCTTTTAAAATATCATTATATATATCATTATATATATATTTCTGCGTATCTGTCTTCATATATGTGTGTGTGTCAACGTGTGGACACATTTATATTCACATACATAAAATGATATACATCTAAACTGCTCATGAGCTTTTTTTAGACACATGTTCATTATTTCTAATCTTGCTTTTAAGAAGATCAAAGATACCATTAACTTTAAACTTCCAATTGCAAGTCAGCACTATCTCCTACAAAGTGTATCTGTGTGCATCGTATGACATCTGCACAAACACGAATTAAGCAAGTAGGCAAAGAACACGTCTTTATTGTTCAAAGCTACAGCTTAAGCTTGATGCAAATGAACACCACTCATGCCTCCTACTTGTTGATGCTTTAAAGTCCTACCTATACACACTTTCACACAAATCAACTGACTTCCTTGCATTCTAGTTTGTTTCCATTTTACGATTCCAAATAAATATGCATCACCTAGAAGTCCAGCTATTATATAAGTGCATTTTAATACTGCCACTCTCTGGAATAGAGTAAAAATGGATGTTCTACCAAGCATTTCAAGGACACCAAACTAGAAAACCAAGAATCTATGAGCATTGATAAAAATAAACATTTTAAGATTCTAATAATCTAAACCTGCTGCCAATGCTGCACACACTTCTGTCCTGATCACTGGATTTCTTTTAAGTAGGTGACTTAATATGGAGGTCATAAAATGGACATTGTGCTTCTAATTAGTTCTTCCATCAATTTAAAAAACTCTGGATTCTTTGATAATCTAAATCACACAAGAAAAATCTAAGTTGAAAAGAATGTCCACTATAAATATTTATTTAACAGTAGTTACATATTTATCCTAATAAACATTATTTTTTACTAAGACTATTTAACAAATACTATATTAAAGCATCCAAATAATTGTGCACTCCTCCAGCAATGCTGTTTTAAAGCAGGCAATGATTTAGAAATTCACACGATCCAAGTCTTTCTCTATACAAACTAAGAAACATGGATTTAGAAATGTTATTGACTTTCCCATAGTCATAAAATTGTTGACAATCAATACTAAAGTTTACAGATAAATCTAAATTTGGGGTGTCTTTGTATCAGAGAAAAGAAAACTATGTTTCAAATAGCATATATGTTTGTCGATACTTGCTTTACATCAAAGTTAAGTCATTTTTTGGAAAACCATTATCAATAGAAAGAGCCCTCCATATTTATCACATCTGTTATTGTCTAAATTAAATTTTACCAATGAAATCAGCTAGAATTCAGGTGATATAAAATAACAATCAGACCATGTTCTCTGACAATCTGTGAGATTTTCAATTGTGTGGCATAAGATTCTGTAAATTATTTAATGACTTAAACTCAAGATAAGCCATGGGTAAAAATGGAACCTAGGGCTGTAGTCCTTTAATGTCATGGCCTCTGCCTTTTAAACAGCAAATGGTCGCTAAGACTTTGAATAAGTTCAAGGTGTGCTGAATGCTGGAGGTCAGGTATTGTCCTCTAACTTCAGGTAAAATCCTTCAGTCATCCTAAAAAAACATGATTCCAGCTAGGTTCTCTTGTTCTTTTTCTATAAATGTAGGGACTAACACCTAATGAGATCATTTTCCTGAGAAGACTTAGCTGGTAGAATCATAAAAGTGTGTAAGTTTTCTCTAAGTTTATCTACAACAAAATGAGAGCTATGAGAACTACTAGGAACTTTTGTTTGTTTGTTTTATTAAGTTTAATCCACAAAGAAATTGGGAACATTGAAATGCAAAGAGCAACGTAATTTGAATACATCGTGAATGTCCTATTCAAAGTAATGTCCACACCTTATACTCCTCCAACCTATAAATTATTTTAGGAAGCACTGGTTGCCTTACTGATGTTGTGTCTTCCTACCCATGAACAAAGTGCTTCTCTAGTACTCAGGTCATCTTTGAATTTTCACCCCTCCATTCTTCAGAAATTTCAGGTTTATATAAAGTCACATAAATTTTCAGTAAAATTTATCTTTCAAATTCTTAATGTTTATTCTATTTTGGAAGATATTTAAGTTTTAAAATACCAAATTTATTGTCACCAATGCACAGAAACACAATTTATATTTTAAATATTAATTTTTGAGATTACAACTTTGTTAAACTTATTTATATTTCTAATAGACTTTCTATAGATTTCATTCACTGATATATTCAGCCAGATATTCTATGACTAAAATAATAGTTCTTCATTTCCAATACAGGTCCCTTTTATTTCTTTTTCTTGTATTAATTATATTAACTAGAATCTCAAATACCGTATTTAATAGAAGAGATTGGAGACACCTCTGTCTTGTTCTTTAATCCTGAGAAGATAACATGCAAGTTCCCACCATAGGTATGATGTTAGCTATGCATGTATTTCTTGTTGCAGATTGAGAGTGATCTCTTATATCTTCTTTCCTCTTTTGATGAGAGTGTTTTTGTGATCATATCTGGGTGTTGGATTTCGTCAAATTATTTTTCTGTGTCTAAGATGACTATATACATATATACATATACATATGTATATATGTATATATATATATATATCTTACAGACTGTGCTAAAGTTTGAGTGTTTATTTGTTGAAGTGTAACTGCCAAAATGATGGTTCTAAGACATGAATACTTTCAGCACTGATTAGAAATGGGATTAACTTTAACAATTGTATGAAAAGGCAGCCTTAATAGCTACCTAACTCCTTTCATTGATGAAGTCAAAGTGAGAAGGTGCCCTATATAAGTGAGAAAGCAGTACTCCACAACCAAAGAACCTCTCAGCACTTTGATTCTGAGCCAAGCAACACACTTGCAGTTAATTAATCATCAAATTTAAATCAGTTAATGAAGACTGTGAATGAGAACGTTTAGTGATGGGACGTACTGTCTAGTACATGCAAAGCTAAAAAAGCCTGGGTTTCATCTCCAGTACTTCAAAGAATATATAAATACATATAATAGATGAAATTTTAGGAAAAATACTTATCCAAAGCCGTATTCTAAGAACATAGTCATTTAAAAACTTTCTAAAACACATTCACAGTTTTTAGGAGTTGGTTTTCTCATTTTACCGTGTCTCCTCGGGGTTGAGCTCAGGTCTTAAGCACCATTACCTGATGGTCTGACTCCACAAACAGGATTAGAGTTCCTACTGTGTCACACATTATATATAACATACTAAGTGCTGGAACTACACTGAAAGCTGTGTAGTTTTTTTTTTTCACTTTTAATATTACAGTTTAATGTTCTGAGTTTTTTCTACAGTTTAGCAGGATAGATGAGTTTGAGACTCAGCCACACAGGGAATGTTTAGTGGGCAATCCCAATCACACCAAAGGCCAAACGGCTTCCGGCATTTCCAGTCTTTGTGCTTTCATCATTTCCACCTTTGCCCAAGTCGTCTTCTTTCTCGTGGACCACCATTGTTCGGCCAATGATGGGATGTTCTCCGACAGTGAGATCACGCGATCTTCAATGGACACATTGGCCACACCGTCCTTTCCAGCAGTCACGTTACCCAGGTCTCCCACATGCCTCTCTTGATCCGCTGGTCCGCCATGTTTCTTGGAGCGAGGATTAAAATGAGGCCCTGCGCTGGTACAACCTTGTGTATTATCCCCGAACTGATGAACGTGGAACCCATGTTGGCCTTCAGTCAATCCTGTAATTTGTCCTGACACCAAAACTGGTTTACCACTTGCCTTCTGCTCGAAGTGGATGGTGCCCTGCACCGGGCCGTCGCCCTTCAGCACGCACACCGCCTTCATCACCATTCTTCGCAAGGAGACGCGCAGCGGCCTCGGGACCCGAAGAGGGCAGAAAAGCCGGACGACCGAGGAAGACACCACGGGAAAAGCCGGCGCAAGCTGTGTAGTTTTATAATTATAACTGCACTAAAGGGAATTAGCCCAGGAATAGATTTGTGTGTAAAGCAATAAAAAAAACGATGGAAGAAATTTCACAAAGTTATATTATATTTGAATATCAAAGCCAAACCAAAAGATTATGTAATAGTGAAGTTTAGAGAACCAAAACATGACCTTTGGAAACCAAAATAGAAACGAAAGTTGTGAATAAACAACACTGGGCAGCATGGTGACAGAAAGAACCTTCGAGGCAGACAGATCTCAAGTTGAAATTCTACTATCAAAGAGAGTCAATATATTTGGTCACATTTTGTTAGCATTTTTGATTTGTTTTTATTTTGCCTTTTTAAAAAAATGGGATAATTCAAACCTTCTCATGAAGTTCACATGAAGACAAAAAGAGGTAACATCCTGAAATTGTAATAAAAGTCTTGGAATTTTACATACATGTCTTAATCTTTGTGAACCATTCCATCCCTGTGTGTAAAAAAGAGCAAGTTCCCACTGCCATGAAATGAACAGGAAAGGGTTTTTGGCTCGGTTAGAAGGTTTTTAGTAAGGAAGGATTTTTTGGCTTAATCTAAGGGTATGATAGGATCTGGAACTCGTTTTAGAGTAGAGAGGACATGGCGGAAGGAGGTCAACCTGGAAGGCAAGAGACTGGTTCAGGATCTACTGTCTATATCAAAGAAACATGGTAGTAACCACAATAGAAGTGCTAGAGGTGGGGAGGAATGGAAGCTCTTTGGATAAAGAAAATGTTGCAGTTGTCTATTGAAAGGTACTGAAGAGAAAATAAAGTAAGTGATTGCTGACACCACAAGACAGAGCGCTACTGTGATTGCCTTTGGGGAGAGAAAAAAAATGTGCTGATACTGTGGGAGATTTCAAGTTTGAGAAGCTGAAAAAGGATCCGTGGAAAATAAATCTTATGAAGTTAGATGCATATGTACGTGGAGATTAGAACACTGACCCCCAAAGAGGAAATGTTTTTATCTCACTTTGTACTCCAAGATAGATCAAAATTTATCTGCGACCTGGAGAAGGAGGAAGTCTGACATTTAATCAGACAGCTTTCTGGCAGTGTCCTTTAGATCACATCACTTGCGATCTTGAGCTTTGGAGCAAATTCTTACCAGTTTTTCAGGCTTAGAGATTGAAAACTCATGAGTTATAGCAATGAGATTCACCAATAATATTTTTTCTCCCAAATGTGTGCAAATGTAATCAATAGCAGAAATACTTTTAAAAAACATAACAATAATGGCAGTATAACCTTAAACTGGATGCTGGAGGATTTCATTATTTATAAAATGACATTGGTGTCCTCCAATTATAAATGTCATATGAATTGTAAAGTAGCCAAAAATTTGAAGTAAATCAGGAAAGTTAACTAAATGGGCATCTAGTGATTAATGAACACACTAAAAATAATGAGAATTTAAAATAAAACAATACACCGTTATTCAAGTGTGCTCTAATGTATTTGTTCATGTGTCTAGCTATTCAACATTCTTTAAATTTCCCCTTTACATGCTTGTATTAATTTAACCCATTTCTATTAATCTGTGTATTGCCACATGGCTGTGGCTTACTGGTTAAAGTCTGTCTAGCTCTGGCAGAGCTACATGGCTCCTCTCTGACTTTGCCTTCCTTCTACCTTGCTATAGGCCAAACCAGTTTCTGTATTCATTAACCAATAAAAGCAACACATAGTCAGAAGGACCTCCCACACCAGAGGCTTAATATGAATTACAAATTCTTTGGCCTATTAGCTCAAGCTTATTATTAACTGGCTCTTACAACTTAAATCAATGCATTTCTATTATTCTATATTTTACCACGAGGCTTGTTGCTTGTTACCTCACATCTTGATTCCCCAGAGGTGGCTGGAGTCTTTCTCAACTCTGCCTTCTTTCTCTCTTTATCTTTGCTTGGATTTCTTGCTTGGTTCTATTCTGCCTGGTAATTAGCCAAATCAGCTTCTTTATTAACTAATGGTAGTAAAACATATTCACAGTATACATAAGGGCATGTTACATCAAATGCCCAGTATATAGCTAAATGTTGACAATGCTCCTTGGAGTACTGAGATGAGAAATGCACTTAATTTCTCAACTGATTGGGAGATAGCAAAAATTCTCAAACTATGTGATAAGTGTTCCAAGACAATTTTGTCCCCAAACTCCAAAGGGTACAGAAATGAACAAGGCGTGGGGACAGTAAGTACTTTGATACATGGTGCCTGACTTGAATGTTGAAACATAAGAAGAAAACTGGTTCGATTAGGGAAAGGAGTGTGCTTCTAGGCAGAGAAGTTAACAGAAAACAATTTGAACTATGAAGGGATTCTGAGCTATGCTAATAAGTTATGGTTAGGTGGCAATGGTGCTGGGACTCCTATAGGGTCAGAAGTTTACCTGTTGACCAAATTTTTGAGTTATTCCTCATGACAGTGGGCTGAAATGGGGCTAAGGCTGCAGTAAAGGACACCAAATAAATCTCTCCCCAGCATTGAATACTGAGGCTATTAACTCTTTTGCCTCAGTGACTTAAACAGTGTGTCTCTATGATACATTTGAGGAGACAGAATTAAGATAATTCCATAAATGTTCTCAAATCCCACATAAAATATCAGGTTTTATTGCCATATTTGTTCATCTCCTTCAAATTTCCTTCAAGAAATGACGGGCACCATTAGAGAGTAGATTTTCTTCCCAGAAGCCTGCCTCTGCTGCCATAGTGCCCAGCAGGCTCAGCAATATGTGTTTCCTGGAAGAACATTTCACTGTCATAAGTGCTGACTGTCTCAGACAATCCTGGGGCCAGCCAGGAAATTTACAGGTGAGCCTTCAATATAATTCCCCTGGTTCCATGTTCAACCATAAAACACAAAAGGTGGTCCCTGCTTTTCTTAAGATCTTTAAAAAGCTCTTGTTAGGTAACCAAGTTAGAAAATAAAAATCTATATCTTGTTTCTATTCTAGAGTGAAATCCTTATTGAAGCCTACATTATAGTCACATTAATATCACATTAGCTCCTTGTGATTAATATTGCTACAATGGATGAATTAATAATGATTGGCCACTTCGCTAAGGTTTTCCCTCCCCCTACCTTGTCATGAAGAGGATCCAGGGCATTGATTATCACAAATATAATGGATTGATTCATCACTTATGGGAAAAGAGCTTCGCTTCCCATCAGCTTATTCTTTTCTTCCATACCAGAGATATATTATCTTTGGAAGCAACTCAAAACCATCTACAAATTACTCACTGCAGCCAACAATTATAATTAAGGATGGTGATTTGAATGCCTGCCTTGAATGAATGAGCATGTCTTACATAAATGAATTGCCAAAAGAAGATACAGTGAGAAGACAGGATCTTTCTTCTTTCCAGACTTCTGTGGAATGAAAACAAATGAATACCATGGTTATCATCAGAACAGGATGATCCATTACCTTTCTAGTTTAAACTGTAGTACAAATGTGGTCTACTGAATCATCTTCTAATCTTAAAACACATTTAGGAGGTGACATTTTCAAACATTTGATCATAAAGCTACTTATCTTCTCAGCAGGGAAATGTTGACTGCCTCACTGACCAGTTTATTCCTGACTTTCTTCTTTGATTTTTGTGGTCCAAATTCTTTTTTTAAAAGGCTAGGCTTTTATCTTGTGGATGGAAAAATACCCCTTGGCCAATGTCTAGTCTGATTAAAAATATTAGCAACCAGTATGGTCCTTATACTACAACCTTTCTTTTCATGGGCTGACATAGGCCTGGAACTTCGATCTAGAATGAATTTGTTGAGCCAATTCATACAATTGTGTTTCTAATTGCATTTTAAAATCATTGATACATTTTCTTCTTATTGACATTTGATCCATATGCAAAAAGGAGTCTAGTGTTAACCTCAAAAATACTACACCTAATCTGTGCATTAAGAAGATAATGGCTGTTTATTGCTATACTTAACAATGTGTCATTAGATTTTAGTATCTTTAATCTACTAATGAGCACTTGTGGTTTCATAATGAAATGGCTAATATTTCTTCCCTTGCAGTTGTGGGTAAATGGCCTTCAAAATAAAGCCTGTGCTTTATACCTATACATATGCGTGTGGAACCAGAAAGTTCAACTAATTCTTTTCAAAACGTGTTTGTGGATGACATTCTATGCTGAGGTGTAACCATGTTCAAAACATGGAGATCTACAAAGATGAAAGATTTACAGACAAGGAAATTACTTCATGACAATAAGACATACAGGACAAAAATATATTCAATAAATAATGCTACAAAATCATAATAGAATCTGTAAGAAATCCTCAGAGATGATAACAGAAGCAGGCTTAAGGAGCAGACCCACGAGGATTCTTACTTTTCTTAACATCATAGAAATAATAAGTCAAAAAGTTTATACCACTGCCAAGTACCAATGAGGGAAAGAGAGAAAGGAGAGACGGAAAAGAGGATGGAGGGAAGAGAGAAGGGAGAGAGAGAGAGAGAGAGAGAGAGAGAGAGAGAGAGAGAGAGAGAGAGAGTTCTTTTTGACCACCTTTGCATCTTGGTTTCTTATTTGAAGGTCAAAGAGTCCTACAAGTCAGTCACTTCTCTTTGGCCTGTTTGCTTACTATTTATTTGCCTTTAAAGGGGAGAATGGAATCAGCATATCTTGGTATATTTTCTTGCTACAAGTTGTGTTTTAAATACACCACCCCTACCATCCCCCTAAAGCCCACCTGTAACTAGCATCCTCCAAAAGACCAGGCCTAACTGACATCCCTCCGTAGCCCACCCCTAACTACATCTGCCTAAAGTCCTTTAGCTCACTGTATTTTCCATGTGTTTCTCTACCTCCTCTTTCCTGAATAATCTTCTTAAGCCTCAGCCCTAACTGTTTAAGTCCATGCCCCGAAAGCCTTTCATAATTCTTGGTTGTTTATCAAATTAAACACAAATCTCTTACCAGCCCTTCAGAATCCTTAGCTCCATTAGGGCCAGGGAGGCTAGCTTGCTGCTCCTCTTCCCACCCTTCCACCACCTCCTTCCCTTACTGGTTCCTGTGTGAGGAAACCTGTGAGGAGAAGCAAAAAAGAAATGAAACCAACTCAAGTCCCAGATCAGGTAATTTGGGAAAATGTCTTCAGAACAAATGGGACCAACACCTTCAATTCATATAAAAATGAAGCCAGAGGGAACCAAGTATTTTGAAATGAATCACTTCAAAGGACAAAGAAGAGAGGTAGTCAATCCTCCTGCTGCACAGAAATAGGAGTTCTAATAGCTAGGCTAAGCTAGAGAATACTTTGAATCTGCTGTATATGAGTAGTTATAGTATGAAAACAGGCAGGCAATATAAATTAAGGCAGTTTCAGTGTTTTGGAGAGTAGTGAACCGGACAGCACTGCTTTGGACAGGATATGGGGTGTGCTCAGAATTAACTCCAAATAATCCAGTTTCCTGCAGAAGTTGGCAATTCCACCTTATAGTATGCCTGAGACTAGACAGAGAGCCTTCTGAAGAAGAGGGTGGTTCATTCATCCATATGGAAAATCTCTGGCTATGTTTCTTACAAAGACAAGTAGAGTCTTACCTTAGTCGTCAGTTCATCTGACTTAGTGAAGAATCAGTTTAGATATGAAAAACGGCTTCTCAAAGTACTTTTATTTTCATTAAAGACAATTGTATTCCTTTACTTATTTTAAATTAATTCTCTGAGTATTTCATATATGCTTTAACCACACCCACTCCCTGCCTCTCTGGACCTTCCAGATCTACCTCCTCCACTTCCCACTTCCTGGCCCACTCAATTGTGTTTGCTTTATTTTTTTTTTTTAGTTTTTAATCCATCAAGTTTTATATGATTTTGTTTAGACTCAGTTAGATTTTCTCCATTTTCCCCCTCTCTTAATGAAAACGAGCATCCCCTTTTAAATACTGGCCTCTTTTGAAGATGGGTGAGGAATTTCCTTTAAGTGATATTTATGAAATTAGTTTGGTATTCACCTTAGCAAATTCCTTTAATGATTTTTATTATTTATTATATTTGCACTCCAGTTGAGAAAATGATTCTCTGTCCAAAGTAAGAAACATTATGTGCCGAGAATGGGCCTTTAAAAGCAGACATTTTCAAAGCGAATAGAAAATTCTGTTATACTTGGCTTATGCTTTCTTTTCATGATGTTCCATTCAGCCCTCCAGTCACTGCCTTGGTTGGTGGTGCCATATTTTAGCCTTTGTTGAATGTATGGCTGCATTACAGAAGCATTGAGTCGCTTTGTCTCTGGATACTGCCGTCTCAAAGTTTGCATACCTATTTAGTGTTATTAAATCCTACGAATATTATTTTTACAGGTAGGAAGTGGAGGTCTGCAGACTTGACAACTTTTTAGTTTCCCACAGTCATCAGGCTCCAGGTAAGTGACATGAAGAAATGAATGGCATTTCACTCATGCTTGTGTGAGCACAGGTGGACCTATTCTTATTAGGTCTTCAAAAGTGACTGGAAAGTCACTAACTGGAGCCATTTGATGTATTTTCTGGTTAACTAAAAACTAATGCTCAAAATTAAATTTTTAAGAATGGTTTTAGTTTTCTTGAAACAAGACCATAGTGACTTTCAGGTTTTAAAATACTGAGTTTTACCTGTGATTTCCTGTCACTGGGGGATAATGTTAGTGTGTGTGGCACCTCTAGATCACCATCTACATTCCAGTGGAGATGGGGGAAAGACGAAGTAAGGAAATGTGCCAGCTTCCATCAGTTTGGTTATTGTTTGTTTTTCTATTGAAATGTCAATAAAGTAAACTGTAAGTTTTTCTTAATATTTTGTCTTACTAGATTCTAGCTAGATAAGTTTATTGTATATTTTAATCTCAGTGTCATCTTTGCTTACGACGGGGAACCTGGAGCACTACAGCATGTATGGCTAGGTTAAGCATGTGACATGTGTGGTGAAGTCCTTTGACTTCATGTTTGTGCATCTGCAGACACAGAGCTACCCTCAGAACTGCACAGTTCTGAATAACTAAGCTTGTTTATCTAGACCCTTGGTACAGTTATTGTCTTTAAATATTAAAAACATAATGATGACCCTAATATTTCTGTTGCTCATTCCCCCATCCTTTACATTTGGATCACTAAAATATTTCATTAGATATGCCCAAGAAACTCTTCTATTTGGTTTCTTCTATGTTTAAAAATGTCATGTGTTATGAAATTTGTCAGCCATCTGTCAAGAAAGTCAAGTGATCACACCCATCATTTTCATTGTTTTGATTCTAAATGTTGTTCCCAAATAGATTGTTAATCCTCTTGTGAAAATAGCCTCCATCCTGTCCATAGTGTTTGCTGCTGTGGAGGTGGAAGGGAGCATGTACATGAGGTCAAAGAGAAAGAATAGGTGTCCTGCTTTGTCATCCTCTGATTTTCTCGTCACATTGTGTCCTAATTAAAGGGTGCTTTTGTTTTAGCCACAGAACCTTACCTTACGGAGAACTTGAGTGTACTTTCTTATCAACTATCTGATAGACATGAAAATGGCGCTGGAGTCTGCTCCTGTAATTCCTTGTACAGATGCTTTGCAAGTTACTTATTTTCTTTTTAAATTTCCACACCTGGAAAAGGGTCTACATATGCAAGAACAAGTGGAGTGCGAATGAAATCCCGAGGAGATAAACTTCCTCAACAGGCTCTCTCTTTCCTTACCGTGAGACTTTATTGTAGCTCAACCCCAGGAAGACAAAGGAGCCTCCTCTTGTCTCATTTCCAGAAGAGACGCCCTGGGTAATATATTGGTTTTAATTTCAAGAGTATAGACTTCTTGCCTCTACTGACTCTAGATCTAGTTACTGTATCTACTCCTTGAGATATTTTCCCCTTAAGACTATTTTCTTGTTTGGAAATTATAGCTATAAACCGATTAAGGAAACCAGCCCCTTTTTCCTTAAAGATAGGCTTAGTTATTACTCCAGAAACAATGTGATTATAGAAGATTAGTTAGATTAATCAATGCTTTACAAGGTTAGTGAGTGCTCCTAAATTACACAGTGCCTTAGCTACTTCCTCATTGTGAACATTGCTAGGCCAATTCAACTGTTACTTTTTTCGTAAGAAAATCCGATTCTTATGACTAAGTGTGACCTTCTATATCCCTTTTCTCCCTCCAATATGAGAGAATAGATCTTTTCCCTATTCTGTTCTGTATGATTTAGTGAGGCAGTTACTCTCTCAAAAGAAGAGACCCAGAGCCTAGGGAGGTGGCTCAACTGGTAAAGAGCTTGCCTTATAACATGAGGACCTGAGATTTAATCCCCAGAACTCATGCAAAGAAGCTGGGTATGACCATATGCTCATATATTTCTGGAACTGTGGGCAGATGGACCTAATATAATCACTGAGCCCATTGTCCAGCCAGTTTATCCTAATCAGCAAGTTCCAGTTCGAGGGAGAGACCTGTTTCAAAATAAAATAAAATAAGATCAATGATACCTGAGAATTGACACCTAAGTATGAACTCTAGCCTGCACACAAACATGTGTGCATGCATACATGTACACCCATGAAAACACTCATGTGCGTGAACAAGTGCATGGCACACGCTCGCACACGCACACACACACACACACATTTGCTAATTGTGTTTAAGCTCCTTTTCTCTCCTTTGAAAAGATACCAGGCTGTGGGTACAATCTAAGCTACAAGAGCCCAGTCAGTCATAACTTGGCTTGTTAGATGCTGCTGTGCTGGCAGACCTGCAGTGACAAGAGTTCCTCTGTCCCTGCTTTATACTCCTGGAGCAAATCCTGATCACTCGACAATTTACAAAGCATTGGGAACTGTGACCATAATTCAACACAAATGAGATTTAACTCAACCTTTGCCTGCCAGCTCCTGCTTTCTTAGCACCTGACTTGGGAATTCCTTTCTCCTGAGGAATATTTCACACTCTTCCCTTTGAGGGTCTTGTAGCCATGATTCTGATCTGCTTTAAGAGGCTACTTTTAAAGAATTATTGTAAAATGCTATATATATCAAGATATATTCACTTTTGTTACAGGATTGCTTAATTTCTTAGATGCTATTCTTATGGGTCTTTAAAATCATTTATCTTTGACTCTATTTATTCTAGAAACCTGGCAACTTATTTGGGGTACATACCAGCAGAGCTGGATTTTGGAATCAGATTCCTTCCCATATGGTACCAATATATCTCTGTCTCTGCCTTCATGCAACACAACCCCAGATGTTAGCATTTCTGGGTTTTAATAGGTCTCTGATCTTGGCCAAGCCCTTCTTTGGAAGAGTCAATGGTATGTTTTTAAAGCTACAGCTCATTTACAAGATTGTTTTTATGAGATTTGTTTTTCCTGATGATATGGCATTCACCCTTATTCCAAGATTTTTAACACATAAACTAGCAGAGGGGTTGCCTGGCACAGAGATGAATGCTTGCATGGTAAATAGCTTAAAAAGGCAAGATAAGCTTTTATTCTATCTGGAAGTAAAATATTGTGAAGATGGTCTGGAGTGTTTAATGCACACAGCCATGTTTAGCTTTCCTAGGGGTCAGGTTAGAACTTCCCTTTCAGGTGCACGCTCACAGCTTTGTTGGAGCAGGTTTAATTATGAATCTACAGTGGAGACAATGGGAATCCAGAACATTCCTATGTAGAGAACAGGCTTAGTGGAAAGTTGGATATGATAATCACAGTGACAGTTGCTCCTGAGAGATTCTTCTACTGTAGTTTTCATGACTGGAAGAAAATGAGTCACCCAGGGGAAATTTAATTCACATGTAGGTGAAAGGTTCTTTTCTAAGGGACAGTACCACAATTTGTATAAATAGATGTTATAAGCATTTTCTGAGTAGCATAATAATTTTATAGTGATCGATATCCTAGTATAGCTTTGTATGATTATATCATGTTAAGATCAATAAAAGAACATGCTAACCATACAAGGAAAATTTATGGTTGATATAATATTTATATTTGCAATCATTTATTAATAAATTCTGAAGCCTCAGACCACAAAGCCTACTCAAACATACAACAGAACATCATTTTTATACCATATATTTAACAGTGTTTGGTATTTTATAAATGAAGATGGATTATAAAATAAAATTTAAAGAAAAATAACTTAGTGTGCAGAAGTTTTCACCTCCACTGAGTTCCATTTACTGATGGTTAGTCTTAGTGCCTGTATTATTAGTGTCTTGGTCAGAGAATTTCATCTTTTACCAATGAGTTCTAGTCTATCTCCTTTTTCTCTTCTGTCAAGATTCACTGAGTATATTAGCCACACTTAAGGACTTTTACTTCTGAATTTGATTTCTGTTTTGTCAGGGGTTGTTTAGTTTATTTTTTTATATGGAGAAATAAAGGGCATGGAGTTGGGTAGATGAGAAGGTTGTGAGTATCTGAGAGGAGTTGGGGGAGAGGAAAGTGTAATCAGAATGTATTGTATAAAAAAACTTTTTGTTTCAATAAAAAAAGATAATTTAATCAAAAGCTCCAGCCTTAAAGTGTTTTAGAAGAAATGATAACTTTGTGTAATGTTTTTTTATTAGGTGAAAGAAATAACTCAGCTGATTTCTTTTTAAATATTCCAATGACTATCTTGAACAAGAGTTGATAGTATAAAAGATGAACTTAGAGTACTAAGGCAGGGTGTCTGTCTGTGAGTTTGTGTCTGTGTGTGCATGTGTGTGAGTATACAAGTGTGCATTGTATGTATGTTTGAGTTTGTGTGTGCATGAGTGCATGTGTATTCTTTACCACAGATTTTTATTACAGAATACTTAGATAAATGGAATCTAAATGAACTTTAATTTTGGTAGGAAGTCATTGGAGTAGGGAGTGGTAGGTATCTGGATATCTTTCAGGGCAAAAATAAAGATTAAACAGCTTTGAGTTCAAATTTAAGCTACATTTAATCTGGCCTAATTTTTAGATCTCCCAACATCAGACAAGAGTTTAAAATATGAATTAAGGAATAATATTAGGGAGGCAATTATGTCAATCTACTTAAGTTCTGGACAGAATGCAATAAAATTACCTCACAAAGCTTACATGTTAGCTTGTAAAAATCTACTTGCCTTATGAACATGTGCTTAAGGCTTATTCTTCAGCCAACATCATAATTTTACCCATCCCTTATGCTGGACTTTAATCAGGGCCATATTGAGAATTGAGAAACATGTACTTGAACCTCTATAAAAGGCTAGTATTTCAATTATTTCTGATTAAGCACCTTAATCAGGTCATCCCCCAAGAATATTTAAACAACCTTTGTTAGTACTGAACAAAGGTGATTTAAATTCTAATATAAAGAGCATTCTTCAGTGTCAAACATCTGCTCGAAAACTTATCATAGCAATATACTCCCTGAATTGAAGGAACAAATTTGATTAGCATTAGCTTCTGGGAATGGTTTCTAGCTGATTGACCTGGGGACCTTATCTTTAAATATTGGCATTGTATGGATTAACCCAAATCCAGGAGAATGTCAGATATTAAGTCCCATAATTGCAGGTTAATTGGAAGATAAAGACGCTTTAATCTAATGTTGCACACAGGGAAATAATGATGGTATTAACTTATTAGTCTGGCTGTGAGAAATAATCTTATTATCATAAGGATGGAGGTTACATTGTCTTTGTGTAAACCCATCATTAAAGTTTCTACAATAAACAAATTGGGGATCTGACTATAAATGATGTTTTGTATCTTTATTGTTTTTCTGCTGATCCTAGCCTCATGGTAAAGAGTTCTATGACTGGAGGGCTCAGATATATTGGAATTTCTTAACGGTTAGGGTAACATAAATAGCGGGGCTTGTATAATGTCCACCTTTCCTCAATTATATTTAAGGAATACAGGATGTGTTACAATCGCCAAGAGCAATGTTTGTGGTATATTCTCATATTAGTTACATCATGAATGAAAGAACAATTTGAGGGAAAGCAGCACTAGATATAAAGATAAAATTCAAATATTTGAATTTTCATGGAAAGGTTTAGGATTTAAATCTTCTGCTTATTGATACGTTTAAAAAGCCTCCATCCAAAGCTTGTATTTTCATATTACTGGAAAATAATAGAGAAAGAATAAGACACAGTTGGCTTTCCCTTTCAGCACCTAATCGGTTTGTCACTTTGAGAGCATGAGAAAATTTTATTAAATATCTTTTCAGCTAAAAAATAATGGGCTTGAGGAAGTCACATGACTTGTTTGAGGTCACCCACTTGTTGCTGCTAGCATGGCATTTGCCTTAGACTTCCCTGATTAGAAAACTCATGATTCTATTTGTTAGGTTATGAATTTGACTATGAGTTATATGACGTGCTCAAACACATGGCCTCTAAATTCCTTTCTGTACCTTCTCTCTCATTCTTCACTCTTCTTGGCATTCAGTGTCAGGATGTGACAAACAGACCCTTTGTAAAACTGCAAATATAAAAGGCGGTCTCTTTTTGGTTTCCACATGCTATTTTCATGCATGTTATGGTCTGACATGACCCACTGGTATAAAACATAAATATGATCACTTCCTTAAAGTGCATACGTGCAAGGGTAAAGACTTGGGCAATAGAATTATTGCAGTCACTGAGGAGAGCTAGGAATTGGGGAAGTGTGCTATCTGTCTTGAAACCAAACATCCAAAGACTCAGTAGGTTTCCAGACACAGGAGGTCTTTGCGACAAGGATGCAGTATGATTTCCTGGGTCTTCTCTAACCCTCAATGCTAGAAGGATAACTGATTTTTTTTTTATAGCAGTGAGATTGTTTCTATCAGGTCAGCCACGTCAATTATTTTGACCTTTGGCCAATCTCAGACCCGTGCCAAGGCTCCACAGGAAAAGTTGCAGCAGGAATATATAGAATGTATAATTGAAATATGAAGCCTGTGTATTGCTAAGCCACTTTGAAATTGTAAAGCCCTGTGTGCTTCAATTGTATCACTGATATATCTTTAAGATATATGCCTCTTCTTTTTGAGGACCTCTTTATCTTACAGAAGGCATTTAAGACACCCTTTTATGTCCTCAGTATTAGAATTGGCCATTTGCTTTAGAGGCTTCCTTCCCTGGAAAAGGATGCTTAGGAAGTAACATGTGAGTACAAAGTGCTCTTATTGCTATTAACTGTGGCTAGGTCTCTTAGTCAATGGAACGAGTAAACATGTATACGAGTGCTTATACACCCGTATGAACCCAAGACATACAGACTTAGCCATCACTGTATGTGTGTGCATTTACATACATATCTCAATTTCTATACCAATCTACATATATGTGATAAATCTGAGCAAGCAGATGAAATGTAATAGAGAACTTACTATAGGCGTGTGCAAGTGGATGTAAATACATAGATGGTCTTGCATATTTAGATACATATGTTTCACATATATTTCATATATATCTGCATACGAATTTATGCACACACACATACATGAGTCAGAGCTTATTCTAGCTCATTTTCAATCCATCTCCCCAGCTTTCCTACCAGCATCTTTTTCCATACATGTAATTTCCTTTTGGTGAGTGGAAAATCTGCCTTTCATTATCCCTAATATATTTACTTATTTCTCTAAATCCTAGATCACATAGAATGTAATTTCAAATTTGCTTACTCATACCTCGGCAGGGGAAAAGGAAAGCTCCAGAGTTCAAATTGTTTACATTTCTTTTTGTATTTAACCGAGGGTATTTAATTCAACTGTCATTGCAAAAATGCTCGGGTTAGTCACCCCCTCAGTTTTCCTGTGGTTAGACTATTCGTCTGAAATCGAATTTGATCCATTTTGTTCTGTTTATACTCCATTTTAGGGATTTCCCTCATCCCTTTCAAGTTATACATCATGCTGATTGCATTTTTAGCATAGTTCTTGAAGTCAAGTACACAAACAAATACTGAGAAAAACGCTATTTTTTTGTCTTTAATCCATTTCTTCCATTTCAAAACCACCTAGCTCCACTAACCATATATGGGGATTTCAACCTATTACTTGAAGTTTCCTTCATTATTTTGGCACATATGAGTTAATAAGACATATTTTATTAGTTTACCCATTAGTTCATATCTTTCTTATTTTTATTTTAAGCTCTTTAAGTAGGTTAACATGTGGGTTACTTTTTCTACTGTACAACTGCATGGTACCCCAATTAAAAGATGATAAAATTATTATTCAGTCATTAGTTTGTCCATTCTAATTGCTATTAAATTATTTGTTATGTATATGTATCTTTAGGTTAAATTTTTAAAATGATAATTCAGGGACAAAACTAATTTGGGTAGATTCTATCAAATTTCTCTCCATAATGGCAATTGATATACCTACCACCAAGCTTGTTTTCCCAGTATTTTCTACTAAAAGATTTTTGTACTTTTAAAAGTAGATATTAAGTAGAATGGTATATGAAAATATAGTTTATCACTCTCAAAATTGGGCATGTTAAAATCTAATAAAATTGCTTCAACTGCCATGTAAACAAAGATTAACTATTTTGTTTATTCTTTGGGGGAACATTTGACTATAATATTTTACTCTCAATGTTTAAAATTTCCATAAATATTAGTAATATCAATCTTTTTTATATGTTCTATATTTTGCAAACAGCTTTGCATAGTTTGTTTGCATAGTTGTAAAATACTTTTACAGTATTTTGTTTTTGTTATTTTGAGACATGATTTCTCTGTGTAACAGTCCTGCTGTCCTGGAGGTAGCTAGCTCTCATAGATCAGGCAGGCCTCAAACTTGTAGAGATCTGCCTGCCTCTACCTCCCAAGTGCTGGGATTAAAGGCAAGTGCCACCACCACCCAGAAATTTTACAGTATTTTTATAAAACTGACTTTTAAAATGTCATGTATGAAACTTTTGGTCTTCATCTTTTATTGTCTTATTTTTCTCTCCTGCCTGAATCCCACAATTGTTAAGTCCCAAAGAAATCACAGAGGTCTACATTAGTTATAAACTGATTGGCCTAGTATCTCAGGCTTCTTATAAACTCTTACAACTTATATTAGCCCGTTATTCTTATCTGTGTTAGTCACATGGCTCAGTACCTTTTTCAGCGAGGCAGTCACATCTTGCTTTTTCTGTGGTTGGGCCAGGACTGCAGACCAAGGTTTCCTCTTCCCAGAATTATTTTGTTCTCATTGACCCACCTCTACTTCCTGTCTGGTTGTTCCACCTATACTTCCTGCCTGGCTACTGACCAATCAGTGTTTATTTACAATATAAACTGACAGAATACAGACAATTGTCCCACATCATTTTCACTGAATAATTGGGTGTAAAAACTGCACAATAAACTTTAAATTCTCTGTGTAGGGCACCAGAAGAGGCAGCCAAGTGCTGGGCAACACTGCAAAGAACAAATGTGTGATGGAGAGTTGGGAAAGATGGAAAGATAATAAGGTACACGCACTATAGAGAGAGGCAGAACCAGAGATGTGATGGTGACCGGTGAGAGTGAGGGCTGAGATTGTCCCTACTGGACAATGCTGTATAGGAGGCAGTGTGCAATAGCCAGGAGTTTATGTAGATGTAGACCAAACCCCCAAATCTGCCTGCCCATTCCTGGTTCTGGATACCAACAGATGCCTGAGATGACAAAAGATCTGCTTTCTGGATTGGATTTTCTCGAAGGACCACCATGACCTGAGATGACTACAGAGGCCCTATTAGTGTTAGTGGTCCAGGCTGCTGCCTCAGACCATGATGAAACCTGCAATTCATAAGGACATACATAGTCTGTGCCTCTGCCTGATTCCTAGATGATGTCCTTGGGCTTAGCTATCTTGGGGTACCAAGCTGAAGTGAGTGGCATGTGTAACCTCCTGAGGCCATGGTGAGGCTTGTGGCCCACACAGTCACTTAGGGTTATGAATAGGTCAGAAGTTTTGATACAGCCAAAGGCCACATTGATGTTTACGATGCCATGTAATCCCCAAAGCCCGTGCAGACCTCTGTGATCTGGGCTGCCCCCTTGAAGTCATGTGACTACTTGTACATGGTGGAGAACTGGTACCACCCCCAATGGGCGACATGGTCCTGACCATTGCTGTCCCAAAGCTCTACAGTGCAGACTGTGGCATGGAAGTGTGGGAGCTGGATCAAGTCACCACATTGCTCTTCTCAGTTGATGGTTTCTGGCATCGAAGCAGGCAGAGAATGATTTATCCTCCCTTAGGGGACTGGCCACTAGGAATTTGACCAAACTTCTGTGAATATATGGACAACACAAAATAGACTTTTGAGGTGCAGCAGGGCTCAGAGAGAAGTAGTGGACATGAAAGGACTGAGAGGAGAATGGAATGAAGGCCCATGGATGCCCTTCGAGGGGTTTTGAAAATTACCCTACTGAAAATTTTAGGTCACTTATGTATCTTGTCTAAATTGACAAAATTTTTTATTCAATTAAAAAATAAATCTGTGTGTCCCTTTTTGTTTTTCTCTCCTCTTTCAAATCTTCCAAGCCCAAAGCTTTCTACCAAGTTTCTATGCAAAGCAGTGTATCATCTGCTACTGTGTATGTCTGAACTTTAGAGCACTGTTTATAATGGGTACTTTCATCCATTCCAAATCACTTATTATTTTTATTTTCTGTTACTCAGCCTTATTCTACTCGGTTATGTATCTTTCAAACCCTTTTCTCAGAGTTTACCACTGTACTGTTATCCTCTGTGTCAATATAAAATGATAATGGGTCATTTCCAGATTTGTTCGTGAGAATGAATATGGCTGTGATAATTTCTTACACCCACTGATAATAGAAACAGACAAAAGTTTCTTTAGGATGTGCATATAGGAATGTGCTTATCAGCCAGAGATGAGATTCATTTCCAATTCTAGCAGGCAATGTCAAATTGCTTTTGAAAATGAATATATCCATTTATATTTCTGCCAACCATATACAAACGTTTATTTATTTATTTATTT
>JAQHUG010000101.1:2978137-2995734 GCA_028555095.1 Dicrostonyx torquatus | reverse complement strand
AGTTCTCTTTGTGTAGGGCCAACTCGCCTGTAACTCACTTAGTTACCCAGTCTGGCCTTAGATTTATGAAAATCCTCTGCATCCGCCTCCCAAAGGTTTAATTTGGGTTTTAGGTTGAAGGATATCTAGACTGAATTGATCATTACCACATTGTATGAAGTAAACGTCCCTGGTGATACAGCCAGAGATTTGGGACTTCCCAGGCTTTTGGACTTTAGCCTGATTTCTTTGACAAAAGATGGAGTCGTATTTCGTAAAATCAGAACGTGTTTCCACCATTACTGGAATGTTAACAAGGTAAAAGTCAAAGTTTGAGCTTCGAAATGATGCCGTTAGCGCCCATTCTCTAACCTTTGCATTGGAACTGCAAGCTTGTGTGGCCTCTAACCTCTGGAAGGGAGATGTTGTTTATGACACATACACCTGTGGCAATCTTTGTTGTGTCCTGTTGGTACTGTGAAGACAAGGGAACCGAAGCTCACTGTGTCACAGACTTAACAATTCACATCATCAGGTTGATTTCTGTGCTCTGTTCCTCTCTGTGCTCACAATGTTTACTCATGACCTCTGGGAGTCTAACTAAATTATCAATGCATTGAAAAGAATGATGTAACTGTCAGTCCACTTAGGTGGCTATCAGTAGGAATGTAAGTCAGAATATATGACTTGTCCACCCAGTTGGGCTTATAAATGGCAACTTTCTTAGTTTTTTTTTTGCATTTTCATAATTCTTTATTGGAAGATTTTCTTCATACCATACAGTCTGATCATGTTTTCCCCTCCCCAACTCTTCCCAGATCCTCTCCACATTCCAGTGTTTGATGGAATAGAATCATGAATCTTTGTGGCTGTTTCATTTTTCTTTGTATTTGTTTTGCAGATAGCCAACTTAGCTGAATTGGTTTGGCAGAAGATAGGATCTAACTGGTTTCCTAAAAGACTCTTTCTAAGAGTTGTTTCCCAAACCAAGGCTATGGAATAGATGAGTGTTCTTTGTCACACTCTCCACCCTTATTTTTTAAACATCACAGAGTTTTCAAGTGTGAAGAGGCAGGTTTTCTCTTTGTGATATATCTGGTCTGGTTCAAGTCCTTCCATAGAGTAAGGATTTTGAGGAAACACAATTACCAATGACTTTGCTATAAATTTATGCCTACGAACTATTCCTAGAGCATATTTTTGGGGGTGTTGTGCAACCATGGCCTTGCATGCCTTTACTTCGTACCATTTGAGGTCATAATTAGCATTCTCAGCATTTTGTTGTTTCTAATTGTCATCTGGTACCTATTATCTCTGATGAGTGGTTTGCCATCACTCAAATGCCCTTTCCTTTGCATATCATCAGTCCTGTCTGTCTGGAAGCTTCTATGATTCTTTCCTTGAGAGTCTGCAGTTGAAATAAACATTGTCTGTTTATTTTTATTCAAGCATTTGTATTTGTCCTACTTCACACTTTCAGTCACTTTGATCTCAGAACAGTAGGAATCTTCCTATTTCAAGCTTGTCCAGTGTTAACTTTTTTTTTTTTCTGTATCTCTTGGGATTTTAAGGGTTTTTTTCCTAGTGTGTGTCTCCATGGTAGTAGTTTTTCTTTCATGTATGAATGAATTTTATTTTACTTTTAAAATTTTATTTATTTATTTATTTAATATTCCATCTGTATATTTTCCTCCCTCATCTCCTCAATCCACCCCTCCTCCATATTCATTCAGCAGAGCATTTGGATTTGTTTCTTATCTTCTCAGTCTTGCTTCATTCTGCCTATTTTTCTTCCATTATCTCTTGCTTTGCTTTCATAATGCATTACCTTCATCTGTATTTGGGCACTAAGCATATCCATATTAAAATTTTGCCAGGATGGCACTTTAGACTAGTTCTCCCTGAGAATGGTTTATTTTTCATGTCTGACTTTCTTGATATTAGATTTAATTATTTACTAACAGACCAGAGCAAGGGTTTTGAGTGTGATTAGAGTATCTGGAAGGTGATAAATCCCATATAAGGACAGAGAAAGCAGACTATAAAGGGTCTCTGGGGAGAAAGTGTGTGTCACTAATTAGCTCACCCTTAAATGGAAGTTAGACCACTAGAGAAACTCTGGGACACTGTGTAGAATAGACTGATCAGAAAGAACTTATCTGAACCAGAAGGCAATGATTCTCCAGTTCATTAATAAGCCATGATAGTAGGCTTCGCACATCTTGCTGGCCACAGGAAAAAGTCAAAAAAACAAACAAAAAAAAAGCAGGCACTAGAAGCAGAACAGGCCTATGGACTATAGTGGAGAGAACAATAAAGGCATTCAAAGTGGCATTAGCTGTCTTCATATTTGGGGATTTGTTTTGTAGACAGAATTTTACATGTTTTTTTTTTTTTCTTGTCTCTCCTTATGAATCTTTTCCACCTTTTCTGTCGTGTGTGTGTTCCTGGGCATTTGTGTGTGTTTATGTGTGTGTGTTGTTTCTGCTTGTGTGTATAACTGTTGGCATCTGTGAGGATGTACATGCATGTGTGTGTACTTGCAGTTAGAGACTCAAGGTTTCTTTCTGGAGTCTTCCTGGGTCACTTTCCACTTTATTCATGGAGATAGCATCATTCAACCTGCTTCCGGGATTCCCCCGTCTCTGCCTTCAGAATGCTGAAATCTCAGGCTGGCCTCCATGCCCTCCTGGCATTTATGTCAGTGCCAGGGATCTGAACTCTGCTTCTCAGACTTGTGTGGCAGGGGTTAAACACTGGGAAATCTCCCCAGCCCACTTTAAAAATTTAAATTAAATTAAGTTTGTTCTTTACTTTACAAAATTTCAGGTTTCATTGTGACATTTTTCTTACATTAATGGTGTTGGTTGATCTTTCCCATTCCCGTTTACTCTTCAACCCCTAGCCCATGTATATCTGTCCTTCCCCACATTTTCTCTTAGAGCCTTCTTCTTTCCTTCTCATGAGTCTCTTTCTCATTTCCTGGCCCCTACCTTCACTCACTCTGACATTGATATTCATATATACAAATATTACAATCTGCATATTAAAGAGATCATGTAGGGTTGACTTTTGTGAGTCTAAGTTACTTTCATCAATATCATTTCCAGTTCCACCTAGTTTCCTGAAATTTTCACATTTATTTATAACTGGAAAATTCCCATTTTGTACAGGCACCACATTTTCACACTAGCAAAGCCTTGCTTGCTATTGTGAAAAAAGAAATGATACATCTTGATGTGCTAGAATTTTTTTCACTGGGTATGGAATCCTTTGAGTGTATGCCCAGGAAGGTCATAGCAGGATCCTATAGCCATTCTCTGTTTAGTTTTTGTAGAATCATCTTCACTGAGTTGCACAGTATCTGCGCCAGCTAGCATTCCCACTAGGGAATCCTCTATTTTACATCTCCACCAGTCTTTGGTGTCATGAGTTTTAACAATGATAGTCATCCTGGCTGGGGTGAATCAGACCCTCAGAGTAATGTAAATTAACATTTCTTTGGTCACTAAGGGCATTTTTGGATCATTTCTATTTTTGTTTGTTTCAACAGATATTTATCCATACTGCAGATCCTGAGTTTGAACCCCAAAGCAGCGACCTTTTGACAGTAGTGGGATGGCATTGATCCAGTCAGCTATGCTACAACTCTTGTTATAGAAATGCCTCTGTCTTCTCCCTCCAAAGCAACTATTTGTTACAAGGCTTAGCCCTGTGCATTGTTCAACAATTCCTTCTAATCTTATTTCATAACCTACAAAGCCTTGGCTTTCCCTGTCTTGCTGGCCAACTAGGAGGACTTACTATGCAGCATTTTCACAAGCTTAAAACTTCAAGTTCATAGGTTCTAATGCTTCCAACACTTTTTATTAATCTTATATTTAATTTTAAAATAATCTTTATTATTTAGCATAGTTGTACATTTTGTCTTACACTTTTATATTTTATATGTCAGTAATATCACTATTTGTTAGCTGTTTATTACCTCATTTTTAGTACAGTCATGCAATTTAAACTTTTAAATTATGTATTTTTTAATACTGCTGCAAATAAATGGAAAGTGAAACTAGTATTACAGATTTGGTGACTGTCTTGTCTGCATAATTTTTAAGTTTTATCATATGTGATTTTGGAAGTATCTCCTTTTCACATTTTGCTGCGAACACAATGTTATATAGAAAGATGATCCATGTGAATTTAATTTTATATTCGGTGAGAGCTGCAAACCTTAGCTTCCCTGTGGCTTAAATACATCATCCCTCAAATTAATGAGAGGTTATGGCATTCAAGGTTGACTCCGATATTCTAAACACAATCAAACACAAACAAAATCCCAGAAAACTCAACCGACTTCTGAGATAAACATAACTTTGAAGTAATCCCCAAAAAGTAAATAGCATCAATAAAAGTGCTGAAAATGAAATACCCAGGATGGAGATCGAAGACTTGTGGATAATTCTGAGGCAGTTTATTATTTTTGACAAGGATGCGGGAAGCATTATTAACAACTAGAATGTGCTGACCTTAATGTCCTCCTTTAAGCCCTGCCCACAGCCTCATCTTGTCCCTAGACTATTCTTGGCTCATATAAAAGGAGGGTCTTTCAGATCTCCACCTCCTCATTTTTAACCCCTCCCACTTCATTTGAAATGTTTGAGTATTTTATCTACCTGTATGTCTGTTTATTACATGCATACAGTGCACACAGAGGCCAGAAGAGGGCATTGGATCCCATGGGGCTTGATTTATAGATAGTTCTGAACCACCATGTGGGTGCTGGGAATTAAATCAGTGTCCTCTGAAAGAGCAGACGGTGGTATTAACCATTACCATTTCTCCAGACCTCAGACACCCCTTCCTCAAATTCATGGACAGAGTACAAAGAAAGGCTACACAAATCTACAATACTTTAGCATAATTACTACAAGCATAAAGAATAAAAAGATGGCAAACAAAGGCAGTTATGGCAAAACAACAAGCTCATGGTGAGGACCAGTTAACTGTTATTTCTTCTTATTGTCTTCATTTTTTCTTAAATGTGCCAAAAATAATTAGATGTTCATCCAGACACACCAACTAAGAGAAAATCAGCTGTGATTCATGTAGCACTGAGCAAGCCTGTCGTCCATAAAAATATTTTACACTACAAAGAACCAAATTCTGTGTTATAGAATGAATTAAGCACTAGTAGAGAGGGGATAATCCCACTTTTGAGAATGATTGGCAGAGAATCCTGAGACCATGCTCTTGCTCCAGAACAAAATGAAACAAACACCACTGAATTCCCACCGTGCACCATTCATTGGGACCTCACATTGACTCTTTCATTTAATCATCAGTTTGGCCTACAGCCAACATCATTTCATAGATAAAGGAACTGAGACGGAACCAAGCTAGGACCCAAACCACTCATGTCTTCTGCTCAATGTCTTTTGTCTATACCACAGTACAGAAGCACGATCTCTGAAGTATGTGTGAGACTGGGAAAGTTATCTGCATGATCTCCAGCAAAGAGTAACATGTGATGAATGCTTGATATTTTTAATCATGTAATTTTTATTGCTGCTATTCCAAGTGCATAAACCTCTTGCTGTCTTTATAGAAGTTATCTTATAAAATGTTTGGTTTCCAGTTTCAGAACATTGAATGGCCCTTACTATGAATCAAGGGAGTGAAAATATTTTAAGTTTTGAAAGAACTTATCCCAACATAAATCAAAACTACTTTAGCATTTATTGAAGATATACATAGCAAAGTTTGTAAGCTGTGTCTGGGCTCCTGATTGGAGTTGTAATGCTGAAGATGACATTGTGCATATTCAAGTTTATTTAGTATTGGGGAAGTAATGATAGAAGGCTCATCAGTTATTTGGGAAAGATGAATTATAAGTAACCTCCCTGGTGTAGACCAGCACCTATTTTAACCCCACTAAGGTTTTTTGATCTACAGACAGCAAGGAGGAAACAGGGAGAGGGGCAATCGAGAGTTTCTCTGACTGAAGTGCTCAGGAACGGGAGGAGGCAGTGGTTTCTGTTAGTGTGCTCTGCTCTGCATCCTGCCATGTTCTATCCCTCACCTTCGAGTATCTCATTCCTTTAAATTCAAGTATTTCTCTGGATTATTCCCTTTGTTTCACAGAACTCAGAGTCACTACTTGCATAGTAGAACCAATGAAACAGTTATGTTTTAATTAAATTCACCAAGGTTTCAGTTTCCTGGTGGGTAGCCTTCACTACCACCCAAAGAGACTCCAGAGCCATCCAAGGTGCTTCCCATGTAATTAATCTCTAATGCTCGATTTTGTACAATACGTGATAATGCTGCCTGGATAGAAATGAGAGCTTCAGCCAAAAGCCATATTAAAGATGAAGAGAGAGGCGCTTCTGAAACAATTGGTTTTCAAGAGAGCAACTAAGTGTGAACTTTATTAAAGGGAGAAGAAATAATGGGAGTATCTTGCATTAAGTAAAAACGCTTGATGTCCTCCATTTTTCAGATTCTTTTATTTTGCCCCTGACAAATGTCTCAGGGTTTGTTTTTATAATGTATATTGTGTGTTATGTTATATTTGTAGCTTCAGAGATTTAATCGGGGTAAGGGAAAGATTTGCTTCCCCGAGGAATTGAAATAAAAGGAAGGAGGAAAATAAAAGTGTGCACTGTGATTAATCCTGTAATAGAGTTTCAATCCATTTTCCTACAAATATTTGGGACATTAACTTCAATCAATGATTTTTAATTTCAAACTAATGGATGCATTAAAACTGACACAAGTCATATAGAAATCATTTTGTAGTTTTCACTATGCTCCCCATGGTCCTAGATCAGTTGAGCCTCACACACCATTGAAAGGAAACCATTTGCAAATAACAAAACAAAGGGTTGTAGAAATTACGCTGTCCACAGTCAACCAGGTTAGCACAAAACATGCCTTCCAATTGATCATCTCATGGCATCTCCGTAGCTCACCCCATCCTATTTTCATGTTAGCCCTTTAAAAAGCTCTGTACATACCCTAATGTAAACCTCTTGGGATACCATAGTCATGATAGTGGATGAAAGATTGGGAGGATATTACTTTTCTCTATAAGTCTCTCAGTAATGTACAGCTAGTAGTACAAAAGGCATACCACTCAATGGTATCCTCTTTTCCCGAATCCATTCTCGTTCTGGATTTTAAACACTGTACAACAGTATCTCCATCTTCCTTGATACTCTGCGGTCCACAGCAGTGTTCAATCCACTTCGTGTGCCATGTTACAAAGGTCAGCATCATCTCCAGCTCTCTCCTCTCACTCATACTTAACTGCCAAGTTCAAGTCAAATGGCTCTAGTCCTAACATCACCCATTCTGCTTATCTCTATTTCTAGTACTCATATTTGAGTCCTTGTCCTTTTTCTGGAACACATCCATTAAACACAAATGCCATTTCTCCTTCGCTATCTTCCTGTGACCAGATTACTGTCGGGTACCTTTGGATCAACTATTCTTCCCCAATCAAAAGCCTTTACAGAAGCCCCTCTGCTGCCATGTGCACCCATGACTTTTGTGTAAGGACAACATTTCCCCCTCTTCCCATCTACTCTGTATGAAGTAGCCACTCATCAGCCTCATTCCTTAAGGAGTTATGTGTGTCTGAGCCTCTGTGCTCTTGTTTGTGGGCAGTACGTCACAGATCAGATCTGTTTGTCATAGCCTGTCATTCTTTGGTCCCAATTTAGATATGAGTTGAAATGTTTTCCCTGCTTCCTACTTCCACCCAAAGAATTTCTTACCAATTTCTCTCTGTTTGCATAATAGGCATTAAATTACAGCTTCCTTTTCATGTTGTGTCCTCATGACTCATTCTGTACTGTTATTTTGGGAGCAAAGTTAGGTGGGCTTCATGGGAAGGCTCAGATCCCCAAAGAACAGCCCTAGATATAGTTAATGTACCTAAAGGAAAATCTTTCTTAATTGAGATCCTGAAATAATGGCATTTTAACTTCTTTTCTTACTTTCAAAGAACATTTTCATTTTTTCACATCTAGTTATCTTTAAGTTTTTAATTTTCAATTAAAATGTACTTTCAATGCTTTTCCCTTCCCTGTCCTTCCTGTAACCCTGCTCATTCCCATTCCCACCAGTCTCTCCTTCATCCCTCCTCTCAAGTTTACCAAGCCAGAGAGAGTGTTTGTGCTTCTTAAAGATGAGAGGATTAGTAAACCCTACTCAGCATCAGTTTAACTCTCTAGTGCAGCCTGATAACTGGGTCTTGATTAGTGAGTCACTTTGAGAGGCCAACACAGTGAATCCAAGTGACAGAATCTATGTAGTGTGGCAGACATTCCTAATTATGCATGAATTTTACTATTTAAAATCATCCATGTGTGAGTATGCATATGTGCATACGTCTATGTGTATGGGTGTGTGTATGATGGGATGGCACATGCATACAGCATTTGTGCACAGGTCAGAGGACAGCTTTGCGGAGTCAGGACTCTTCTTTAAGCTTTATTTTGAAACCCTGAGTTGGGGCCACTAGGCTTACACAGTGAGAGCTTTTACCAACTCTGCCTCATCAGCTAATTCCTTCCTAGTTTTAAGGACTCTGTGTGTGCGCATACATAAAAGCATGTGTGTGCTTCATGTTTCCCTTGAAAGTGGTTTAGCAAGTCTTAATTTTTCTTTAATTTTCATTCTGAATGTATGAATATTCATATTAAAACTTAAAACAAACTTTCACAGTGTAAGAGATAGGTCTGTTAGAACTTTTCATTGTCTCACTTCTGCTCTTCACTGCCCCCTCCATTCCTGGTTTCAGGTACTGTTCCATCTCCGACAGCATTCCTATTATCCTGGATGAGAAGTCACGTACTAGGTAATTCCAACTGTTTGAAATATTATAAAAAGTTTTATATCCGAGAAGTTTGTAAGCTTTGGCTAATAATCCATGCACACCTAAAAGGAATGCACATTCGGAAGCTGTTCTGTCATTGGGCTGTTATCCTACATTTACATGAACTGCTGTTTATTCCATTTGTCAGCGTTTCCATGGGAATAGCTCTCATCACTTATTTGACTTTTCTCAGTCTGATGCTAGACTCACTATGTTCTCAGTTTTGATACTTGCAAGTTTCAGTTTCAAAATTTTCCCCGAATACTTTATATCTAGTGAAATATCATAATTTCCTTCATTTTCTGGAATGTATAAACCATATCTACTTGTCAGGGCCTCTTGTTTCCAGTTCTAAATACTCATTTTTGGTCTTTGAGGCACTTGTAACTACTTAAAGCTCCCTGTCCATACTTCTCTCTGCAGAGGATCGGCATCTCACATTCTGGTTTAATGCGCAAGGTCAGGACTCATAGATTTTGTCTCTTTGGTCAGATAGCTAAAAGTCATTTGTACTTCTCTCTGCAGCTTCTCTTTTAACTTAGCCTTTTATCCTGTCCCACTTAGAACTTTAACCATTATAAAAAAATAACCATGCATTCTCATGTCATAAAACATATTTAGGGAGCTGAAGAGATATCTCTGTAGTTAAGAGCATTGTCTAGGTAGGAACTTGGGTTAGATTCCAGACACCTACAAAGTAGCTGAGAACCATCTACAACTTTAGTCCCGTGGGGTCCATTGCCTTTTTCTGATTCCTAAGGGTACAAGGCATACATGCGGTACATTCATGTAAAACACCCACCTACATAAAAGAAATTAAATTGAAACTTAGGTTAGTAAGCATTTCTTTGATAACCTGGTACAGTAGTCATCTTGAAATATATCAAGAGTTATATCTGGTTCTTGTCCTCAAAAGTTCCTGAGCGCATTTGAGGGAAACAGCAGAAGATATGGACTGCGTTAAACACTATTGTAGTTAAGTACCTATAGTTCCTAAATGGGTAGAGATATAGCAGATTCATTTAAGGAAACAAACACAAGTCTCATCTTGTCTTTTTGGCACATTCTGATATTTTTTTTTCCAGTTAGAAATTCCCTAATGCTGTCCCAGTTGAGAGGACACATCTTCCCAGGGAATGAAAGAGACATATCAAAGAACATTTAGTTTTACATTGTCCATTAAATATTAATATAAAACACCATGGAAAAGAATTGAATAAACTATCAGCTGTGACCTTCCTGCTCTTTGCATCTCAGGGTGTAACTGACAGAGACTTCAGACAATTCCATGGACTATAATTTCTTCTAATTTTGAAAAGCGTCTAAGACTTTTGCCTCTTACAATCTTGTGTGACCTGAAGGTTTGCTTCAAAAATATGTTGCTTAGGAGACTTTGCTTTATGGAATAAAAATAATATCAAAACCCACACAATAAATAATTTGCATATTAAAACAAACTTTCTGACTTCTCTAACTGTGACGTGAAACTGTGGAACAAGGCTTGGCTCAGGACAGTTGTTACAGAGCTGTCCTTTCTGTCTTGCTGTCCATGTGATCAGCTTCATCTACATGGCTCCTTGTCACAGGGTGCAGCCAAGGCTGTCTACTTCCTCAATGAACTTTACCTATCGTTTTCCAGCAAAATTTCCAAATTTTACCTTGCTTATATCACTCAAACCTACATGAACTATCACTCATATCTACATGAACATGGATAGAAAATTATAAATACAGGCAGGAATATACTGGCAGGTAGGGTTATATTTTTCAAGGGCAATATCTGTCATTAAAGGAACAGATACCTGAATAAAATTTGGGTGGCAGTGAGAAATGGCATAGATGGGAAACTTGTTTAGACAGTTCAAGCTATCTGCCACTCTAACAAAGATAGGAAAGTCTCTTTTTTACTGAGATTCTTTGTAAAATTCTAACTGGCACATAAAGCCCTGAAGGAAAGTATGACTATTCCCAACTGTTTTTCAAGTAACTCAAAAGTAGTTCCATTAAATGCACAATATGATATACCCCCACGGACAGAAAAGAAGCCCTTGTTCTGGCTTCATTTCTGTGGCTATGATAAAACCCCAAACCCTGAAAAACTTAGTGAAGAAAGACTCTAGTTGACTTTAAAATCCTGGTTGTGATCTCTCATGTCAGGGAGGTCGAGAAAGGAGTCCAAGCACCAGAAAGACATCACATCTGTAGTTAATGAGTGTGAGGAAGAACTCACCCTTGCAGCCTTCTTGTTTCCTGATCATTTTCATCTGCCATGTAATTCTGGAAGTTCTTCCTAGGGAATGGTGCCTCCCACGATGAACTGTGGTTTCCTAAATCAATTAACAATCAAAACAGTCATCTATGGACCTGACCACAGCCAAGTCGATCTAGATAACTAATTCATCATTGATACTTTCTTCTTCAATGATTCTAGGTTGTAGTAAGTTAACATTTAAAATGAATCATCACAGTCTACCCTCTTGGCATCTTGACATGCAGCCCTGTCACTTTTAGACCATAGTCCTTTGTCCCCTCTTCCAAAGTCTTTTGTCAATCTCATATTGCAAAACACAGTCTAACAATACAGTAAGAGCCCAAGGTCTCTTTAAAGTAAGCTCCGTTAAAAAATAAGCGGACACATGCTTCTTATTTTCAAAAGGAAATTCCAAAGTATAGCAAATGACAAATCACATTTAAGCAAAATCAAAACCCAACAGTGTAGATGTAAATGCTGTACCTCTATTTCCAGCATCTGAGGCTCTGCATCTTCTAGGTTCCAGAGTGACTGGGCAGCTTCCCCTACTTGGCTTTACTACCTATTGTATACACAGGTCCTTTCCTAAACTAGCTCTAATCTTCACCCATGGCTTTCATTGACAAATACTCCAAGGTTCTGGCCTCTCCAATATTCTTGAGTCTCCACTGCAGCCGAGGCTTAACTTTCCCCAGTGACTTCTCAGAGCCTCTGTACAGGGATTTTGATACTGACACAAGGTGCCAAGCCACAGTTACTCTGATCCGCTTAATGCTGAATTTTTCTACCCTCAAAACCAGCTCCATGTGAACACTTACTTATTGCCAAGGTCCTTTGGGAACTTGAGATGGCCCCTTTGGCAGCTTCTGTGTGGTGGATCCTGAGCAAATACAGTGTTCCTATCATCACAGTGAAAGATGAGGATTTCACCTCAATGGTACTGGTCTGTTAGCATCACAGCTGCTTCTTCTGCCACAGCATGACAAAACATGCACTTTCCCAGCCAACATGTTGTATGAACGGCCCCTCATCCTAGCCCTGAGAGCGTCTTTGATGCTTTCTGAAACATCACAAGCCCGTTGTCTACTTTTCTCTTAGCATTGCTGTTTTCCAACTCCCATAAGAATGTACCATTACCATGGATAAATAAATAGTTTTTCCATTTCCAAAGTTCCAGAATGGACATAAACTGAAGACACACAATGAACTGCAATGGTGACTTGTTTTCTATCTTGGCACTTATTTGTGCATGTCCAAAAACCAAGAGGCAGAGAATGCCTGCTTATTATCATACTTCTAGTTACATCAATTAGAGGAGTGACTACTTCCACAGACTAACATCTATGAAACTATCATAGCATTTGTAACAACTCATAGGTAGAAACACTCCAATAGGCATCTAGTAGAAAAATGAAAAGCAGCAAAATGGGATGACATGGTGTAACAGAGTGAAAAATAGGAAAGAAAATTCTACTACTGACATAAATCCCAACTCAGATGAAGCCCAGGTTCGGAGCTCCAGAAAAGATAGCTCTCAAATATGTGTGTCATCATTCTGTTTATTCTGATTCTCCAGATAAAGCAAATCTGATAGAAACAGAAAGTAGATCATTGGTTACTATATCTTAGACCCATAATTAGGAGGTTCAATGGGAACAATTGAACCTATTGCAATACATGGTCTGGAACACAGAAAAATAAAATCAATCAAACAAACAAAAACAGGTTGGCAAGTGGAAGGATGCAGAACTATAAACCATAATTCATAAGTTCTTATGAAATGAGAGAATTGTTATTAAGTGTTCTGACGTAGCTAAGGCTTGAAAATTGCCCGGTGTTTGGGAAGAAGATGTATAAAGCACACAGCACTTTGCAGATCTGAGACAAGGCCTGTATGACTAATGGTGAGTTGGGTCCTTCGGCCTGGTAAGTGTGCTCTAGGCTTGGGCAAAGGTGGCAGATGCACAATTCTACAAACACTAGAAACCACATGCTAGCCATAAGGAAACTTGAGGAAAATGGTTTCAAACTTGCATTTAGTAACAGAAAACTGAACACATCACCGTGAGTGGAGCTTTCAGCATCTGGAATGAGAGACACTTTGTCCTTTATCTGCACTTCCTGGTCAAAGGAGTAAGTGCAAGGGAGGAGCCTCCATTCGTCTGAGACTTTTGTGTCTGGCATCCACAGTCTGCCATCACTACATACTGGACAGTTATAGGCTGACATTGATTAAAGCTACTGCAGCCAAATGCAAGTAAAAAAAATACACGTATGCACAGTACAAATGAGATATATCTTTCCTCATAAATCCTGATTGTTGTGCTCTAAACAAGCACAGAATATATTGTGCAGCTTGCAGTACCAAAAATCAAGACTCTGAATATTATATATCTATATATACAAAAATCTGACATATTTTCTCTTTTAACATGACATATATTCCTGATGTGAGATAGTAAGTTTAACCAGCTTCCTTGAGTTTCCCAATCTGGTAGTTTTATGACAAAGTGCTAAACAAAACTTCTAAAAATATTTCGAAGAAAAAAAAAGCGCAGGTCTGTCCTTTATCTTCGTTAAAAAGAATGTATGCTAGTTACTGTTTAAGAGTTTATACCTGGACACCTTCCCTGAGCAGTGGCATTTGATCTGTGTTCAGTTGATGACATTTATGTTGGAAGAAGGCAGTTTTGGTTTTGAACATTTTATTTGATTCGCCCAAAAATCTTCTGACTTGTGGAGCCGTTCTTACTTAGCTTAGATCAGTTATCAGAAGCCATGAACTCTGTGATGCTCACACACTTGTCAGGATACCCTTCCCTTTGTGGGGGACCTCAAATGAGCAAGCCCATTGCAGCCCAAATGTTTCAATAGTCTTTAAACTCTTCCTCCCTTCCGCTCCCAGGGGGAGTTACACTGATACGGTTTCTGTTCATCAGAAAAAGGGATGAACAGTGGCTCTGTCAATCCCAGGACACAACATGCTAGAAAGGGCAGCTGCTCCCCTGAGAAGCGATCATGAAGAACCCGAGTTCTCCAGTGCCCCTCATGAATGAATCACTCCACTTCAGTTACTGTCCCTGTGGATCCTCTTCTGCTTGTCTTTCTCCCCCACCCTCAAGCAGTTTTTAAAGTCCATTGTCAAGGGAATTTATTGATTATAAGAGGCAGCCAAGTCCAGTGGGCGTGCGATACAGTTTGCACCAGGGAGCTCAGAAAAGAATGATTGGCTGGCTAATTGAGGGATATAAATTAGTAAACTATAATTTGGAATTTCTAGTGAATCGAAAGAAATATTTTAAAAGTGTTCTGACCCAGAGTTTAAAATTTAGATGATGTATCTGAAGAAGCTGAGTATTACATAAACCACTCTGCAGATATAGTTAATATTTTTATGAATAATATATTAGATCTAACCTTAGTGAGTCTAGACTCTATTTTGTGTATGCCTGATATCTTCTTTCTAGTATTTTTATCGGAGAGTGTTGAGAAGTAGGAGGACATTGCACAAAAACCTGTCAATTCTCACCCCCTTGAAGCTTCAGGAAAAGACTTTGTGGGAGGTAGCAGGATCATCACACTGATTAAACCACCCTGCAGCACACAGCATCTATCAGACAGGGGTCTCCTTGACAGCTGCATCTTTTACACTTTGCACTAGATGTGAACATAAAGCCTAATATAACTGCCATGCCACATTCCAAGATAGGGGATAATTCAATTCTGCTTAATTCAACCAAATCTTTTATTTCCTGCTAACCTGTGCCCCAGAAGCCATATTAGTGTCTCTGGAGATGTTAAAAATATGTTAAGACATGCTCCACGGGCTCAAGGAGTTAAGGATGTAATTGAAGGAGCTGACAATTGAATTGGCTAAGAAAAGAGAGAGGTATGTTATGCATTTGAGTAAATATACGTTTCATTTTATTTCCTTTGACATTAAGTTGGATGATCAAGGCATAGTTTGGGAGAAATGAATATATAATAATAAAATAGAGATGAGATTTCATATTGTATTTTAGGCAACAGCCCCCCTCCCTACCTCTGTGCTTCTGTTCTACAAAATAAGTAGAGAGGCATAGAGGATTAGACATATAATGGGTGGCCACTCTTCAGTAACCACTATTGAACTTCAAAATGAGTTTAGTCATTAGCTTTGACAAATGAGGAGCCTTTTATTGATTTTTACACATGTCTATCATGGGATCTATTTAAAGAGAACAGTCAATTCTAAGAAAGATTATGTTAATCTTATTGGTTTGATGTCCTAATGGAACTGGGCAGAGCAGAGACAGAAAAAAAAATTAAAATCCTAGAAACCAGAAAGGACCTGTATAATTTCCTAAATCAATTCCAAAAAAAAGGGATCTGAAAAAAATAACAAGTATATTTGTCTTTTCTGTGAAAACTAAGAATATATTGATAAACCACCCTGGCAGCGTTAACCAACAGCTTGAGAAGTTCACGGGAAGGACATTGACAGCAGGGCTACAATTACTAATTTATTTGTCTTTTTATGGCTCAGTTAAGAGCATCTTAGGTAGCCTGGCACATGGCAGCCCGTCAAACTTCACAGGCTAGCTGTCAGAGTTTTGACTGGCATGTAAGCGGTGCTTGCCCTTGCCTTCAGTGGAGTGCACACAGGTAAGACAGCTTGTTGGGAATTTTTATTTCATGCTCCCAGGATTTGTGGCTGCACTTTTATTGAAAGTTCTGACAATAAAAAAAAATCCCACTCCTGAAATTTCCAAGGTTTGTGCTGCAAGCACTTCTCCACTTAAGCAAGATCTTCCTTTGGGATTCGACAGCTCCAGAGGCTTTGCTGAGGCCTTCTGATCTCTAAGACAGCTGTTTAGTACATCGGAGACCATTTCCTAGTTTTTGTTGTTGTTAACTTTGCTGGAAAGACATTCAAAAGAAAAAAAATAAAACAAAGAATTGGCTGTGAAAAGGCAGAACAGAGCTCCAGGGAGATGTTGTAATTTTGAACTGGTAAATGCCAAGCTCTGCCCACCCAAGTCTTCCCCTCTCTCCGTTCTTACACATCCATCAATGTTCTTCTTTAATGGTCTTCTATATCTGCTCTTGATATTCTCCTCGCTTTTTTCTAAAAATTGAATCTGATAGTCTAGAACCATTTTCAAACAGCCTGAGTCCTGGAACATTTGTGCTTGAATAAAACCTTTTGATTATATGTGTATTATAGACCACAGTTAATAATACTTAGTATATTTGGAAAAAGATTTGGAAAAATGTTCACTGTAATATCTGGAGATGAGTTAGATTGCTAACGGTAGCTTCCAGTGTTCTTCATCTTTGCTGCACATATCAATTGTGTCAGTTTATTATTCATAAAATTTTCCATAGAATATTTCTATTATTCATAGATGATTTCTAAAGTGTGACTGAAGCTATCATACTTGGGTTTCCATAGGGTGCCTCAAACTTGATCTAGATTTTTACATTATAATGTCTGAATTGTAGTCAGGCAGGGTGGTACATTCCTATAGTCCCAGACTTTGGAGATTTGATACAGGAGGATAGGAAATTCAAGTCATCCTCAGCTATGTTGCAAGTTGAAGGCTAACCTAGGCTACCTGAGAACACCTATCAATAACAATAATAATCATAATCATCATAATAATAATGAATCAGAGGCAGAGAACAGGGAGAAGAAGGAAATACTTTGAAAGGATGCTTTAGCAGATAAAAGAGATGATTATTACTCAGAAGTTGCATGGTACATGATGAGGATACCTATGCAATCCTTATATTTGTTAAATTCATTATTCTGGGATAAAATCCATAACAAAATAACGTTCATTTTATAAAAGAAGGGCTATTTCATCTCTACTTCAAATGTATAAAGAATATAGACTCATATCCATTCCATCTTTTTAAATCCATCATGTGTATTGTTATGAAAGTAAATCACTTCATCATGTAAATAAAGACAATCCTGATTGTTCCGCTCACACTTACAATGTGTAGGTGTATGGGTGTGCACTCATCCAAACAACAATTCTAAAATGACAGGGCCCTAAGAACAACAAAATCCATTCCTTGCTCAAGCCATATACACAATAGACTTTTTGAGGCCTTAGTACATTCTTTCACATGGATGAGAAGCAGGAAAATAGACCAAGATAAGCCCCCACGGTGAATCTTAACATTTCTGAGGAGAAGGGGCACACAGAACCTTCACTCACATTTCAGCTAACTGAAGCAGACCACACCTCTTAGCTCCACCCTCACAAAGCTTTCTAGTAACTTTTACATGGTGCTGTGACCTAGTCTTTATGCCTCATCTTAAAAATGAACAAACTCTCCTGAAGCTGAAAAACTTCTGTAAAACAAAGGACATGGTCAACAAGACACAACGACAGCCTACAGAATGGGAAAAGATCTTCACTAACCCCACATTAGACAGAGGGCTGATCTCCAAAATATACAAAAAAACTCAAGAAATTGGACACCAAAGGATCACAT
>JAQHUG010000101.1:2962533-2973655 GCA_028555095.1 Dicrostonyx torquatus | reverse complement strand
TATATGGATGCACACCTTCTTAGACAGAGATGGAGGGGGAAGGGCCTTGGGCATTCCACAGGGCAGTGTACCCTGCCCCATCTTAAGGGCAGTGGTGCTGTGTGGGAGTGGGAGGGCCTGGGACAAGGGGAGTAAATGTATATTTTTCTTTTAACAACAAAACTAAATAAATAAATAAAAGAATGAACAAATAGAAAATAGAAAATGTGGTACATTTACACAATGGAGTACTACACAGCAGAAAAAAATAATGACAGGTTGAATTTTCCAGGAAAATGGATGGAACTAGAAAACATTATTTTGAATGAGGTAAGCCAGACACAGAAAGACAATTGTCACATGTCCTCATTCATAGGTGTTTTTAAACATAAAGCCAAAAAGCCAGCCTACACACTATAAACACAGAGAACTTAGACAACAATACAGACACTAAGAGAGACTTACTTAGACCTAATATACATTGGAAAGTATAAAAAGACAAGATCTCCTGAGTAAATTGGGAGCATAGGGACATTGGGGGAGGGTTGAAGGGAGAGAGGGGAGGCAGGGAGGGCAGCAGAGAAAAATGTAGAGCTCAATAAATATCAATAAAAAAAGAAAAAAATGAACAAACTCCACTCACCATCCATCTATTCATTCTATGAATCTCACTCATCATTCTATGAATCTCCCATTAACTCAAACCAAAGTTTCCTGATACATATCATGTTCTTCCCAAGCTGATAACTGTCCTGCAGGGGATGTCACTGGTTTTTGAATGATGTGTTCAAAGATAAAGACCATCATTTACAAGGGATAGGGAGATAACTCAATGGTTAATTGCTAAGTCAGAGCTTGGGTTTGAATCTCGGGGCCCAAGTAAAAAGTGGGGCAGGACAAGGTGTATTTTAATGCCAATCCTGGAGAGGTATAGGCAGGAGGATCCCCAGCTAAACTAGGTGAAATGGTGAATTCTGTGTTCACTGACAGATCCTGACTCAAAGCATAAGATAAAGAGGTATAAAGGGAAATACTTGATATCTATCCATGGCTGCCACACAGGAATACTCAGGCTAGTGTTCACACACACACATGAGTAGGCACACACCATTGTACAAAACTCGGAACATACACCCATGCACACACATGCTCACACTGATAAAGAAGTCAGGAGTCAGGAAATATTTCATAGTCACATCTTTTTGTTTGTTTTGGAACAATCTTTCTAGATAGTTATGTCTTGATTTTCTAATTAGATGTAGAATTTAGCAGCAAAGCATTCCCCTATGATCCCATGAGCTCTATGTAGTGGGAGTGGTTTCTGAATCTCTTGAGTCCAGCCAAGCCATCGTGTTGGGTTTATCTGTAGCGCAGACCACATCAGGCCTGCCATGAGAAGTGCTTCTCAGACGTCTACTGCCCTGTGTCTGTTATTCTCAAATTTATGCCTTATAAACTTCTTTTCAAAAGGTTCTGATTCAATTGGAAAGGAAGCCTGTAGTTTTGGCTTTCAGAAATGTGCTGCCCTCTGTCTGGCCACCATGAGGAAATGGTCTAGCTGATGTGGAACTGGAGGTCAGATCACATGCTTTCCACATCGCTTGAACTCATGACTTCAGGGCTTGCTGCTGACAGGAGAATGCTCTGCAGAATCACAAGTCAAAATTGTTGTGACCAATACTAAAGTATTTAGAAGACATGTTATCTTGTTATCACGCTAAAATGATCATGTGTTTGATATCTGATCTTTTGTCATAGATGCTCACCCCCTTCCTCTATTCTTATGTCTCATTGACTGGCTAACATGCAAGGACATTCCAATATTATAGAGAGACAGCAGGAAGACACAAAAAGATAATTTCTTGTGAACCACAGGCAAAAAGAACACGCAATTCTATGTTGTAAATACCACTGATATTCGCCTACACCTTCACAAGCCTTAAGGGCTGTTGCTTTTCTCAGTCTTTTAAATTCCCCCTGAGAGTCTGTTTCTGGCTAGAGTAGGCTTTTGAATCTTTAGAGAGAATTTTGACCTGATCACTTCCAAAAAGTATACAAAAATTGCCTTGATACAGTAAGAATAAGGCTGTTCATTTATCTATTTTGGTGAGTAGTTACAGCGAAATCAGACATTTCTAAGAAAGACATGTTGCTACGAAGGGAATGTGGTTGCTTTTGGTCTTGCAAGATTATTTGTTATGCCGTGGTTTTTATGAAGTCCAGATGTTTTCAAGAGGCTGTTATGCATGAGATCCATGTTTTTAGGAAGATTCCAGCTTTAGACATTGCCTAGGAATAACCAAATTTAACACTTCAAGGTTCAAGTATAAACATAGATATTTATACAATATGACGTTGTGATGTCCTTAAAATCAAAATAGGTACCATTTCAGTTAACTCAACTGCTTTTATTTTTAGAATATTAACAAAGCTGACTTTAAGTGTAATTATGTAATGTGATAATATAATGTCAGTTATTGAATGAAAAAAATTAAGGCATGGAAAACTCGCTTTCAGCTTTACGCAGGTTTTGAAGTCTTCTTAATAGATGCAAAGAAAGAAAGCTCACCTTAAAAGACGTATTTTTGCCTTTAAAATGAGCTGACAATTAACTGCTAAGTTAATAAGGAAGTTTGATGCCTTAAATTAATACAGTAGTAATTCTTCTGATGCTATTTCAATATTTTCTTATAGAATAATACTATTGTTCACATTTTAAAATTTGTTGCCACATCTAGTGACTGTTCTCAATGACCGAGTTTGATTTTTGTAGATTTACCACTGGCTCCCTTACACAAGGGCTGTGAAATTAATCTCCTTTTGCTTTCTTAAGTTACAAATTTGATTCCTCTAGTTCTGCCCTTCTTCCCCACATATGATGTGTTTAATGATTTTTTTCTGGTCTTCAATTTCTTTCTGTAATATTCTAATTCTCTGTGATGAGAATTATAGTCCAGTTTGGCCTAAAATTATATATAGTATGTATTATATATGATCTATATAATAAGTTCCAAAGTTGTTTTGAAGAGATGCTTCAAGCTCTAACAAAATATTTCAAAAGTAAACTATCATTTTTCAACCACAAATTCCAAAATTAAAAATATATAGATTTTTTTTCAATGGTGTTGCCATTCCTCTGTTTCATTAAGTTTAGAACCTATTATTCCTTTTACAATCAAAATAATTTTTTCCCCAAAAAGTCACATATTTCAGTTTACCTTGAACTACTGAAAAAACAGACCCTTACAATGATAGTCTATCCATTACTGGGTTTCTTTTTTAGCCATCTTATTATCATAACATATGTACCTTACCCTAGCTGGGGAGCAAAGCCTGAAACCCTTAAGCTGACTTTCCTGACATACCTTCTCACCAGCTTCACCTGCTCCTCTTTCTCCAATATTTTAAAATTTCCTTCTTTAATTTTAATTATGTGATCATATGTGTTATATACATGTATATGTCTGTAGGTTTCTGCACATGAGTGCAGTACCCTTAGAGGCCAGAAGAGAACATCAGATATTTAGAAGCTGTGAACCCCCAGACATGGGTCTTGTGAACCTGAGCTCAGCTCCGCAAGAGCAGTATATGCTCTTAGCTGCTGAGTCATCTTTTCAGCCCCTCCAATGTGTTTCATCATTCCTATATCCTTTTCTTCTGTTATATCTTCAGGTCTTCCCCAGAGGCACTGCCTTTGTTCAGTAGCATTACAATAAAACAACTCCCAGGAGTATATAAAGCACAGAAAATCTGAAAATTCTCTCTCTCTCTCTCTCTCTCTCTCTCTCTCTCTCTCTCTCTCTCCTCCTTCTCTCTCTGTATGTGTGTTTCCCTCTTTCTTTCCTTTTCTCTAGAATGTATCTGTCACTCTCTGTCTTTCTCTATCTCTCTTACACACACAAAGAGAGAGATAATAAATTACTTTAAAAAAAAAAAAAAGAGCCGGGCGGTGGTGGCGCATGCCTTTAATCCCAGGACTCGGGAGGTAGAGGCAGGTGGATCTTTGTGAGCTCGAGACCAGCCTGGTTTACAAGAGCTAGTTCCAGCACAGGCTCCAAAGCCACAGAGAAACCCTGTCTCCAAAAACAAAAAACAAAAAAACAAAAAAAAAGAGGACCACAGAGTTTACATCATCAACTGAGTCTCCTTTCTTGAGTGACTTCTGTGTAGAACTTGACTCTGTAGGATAGCAGCAGCTCATCCTCAGTAGATCTTTCTTTCCAGCTGGAGTCAACCATCTCAAATTCTGCCACTACATCCTCAGCTAAATCTGTGCAATATTACAGGCTCTGTTGTCATCTGCCTCGTGTTTATGGTGTGTTGTCCAGAAGTAGATGGCCTCCTCAGGATCCTCTTCTCCAGTTTATAAAGCAGCTCATCATTAGCTGAAATTCTGAAAAGAGATCATAGCAAAAAAGCCAGAGTCTCAGGCTTCACTTTTAATTCTTGCTCCTTTGCTAATTCTATTTTATTAGGAGTTAATTCATCATTGAATTCATGAAAATTGATCCCATCAAATCATCTATGAGACTGAGTGCCCATTTATTTCAAATTACTGTTAATGTTCATAATTTCAGTCATTCCTATGAATCAAGAAGTCTTTTAAAAGTGCACTCATTTCCAGATTTTTCTATTATTTTGTCTGGATCTATCAAAGCAGTTGTTACCCACGTCAACTATAATCTTATAAAATATGCATTTCAAATATTAATCACTGAATGTTAAAATTAATCTATGATCAATGGACTGAAGATGGACATTGTATTAGGAGGCATAAGAGAGGTATTATTTCTTTCGAACATCTCTGTCTATGTTCTTGGGTGGCCTAGTGCCTTCTCAGTGAAAAATAATATTTAGATATAAATCTAAGTTATTTGGAGCACTAGGTCTCAACAGGGTACTTGGCATATTTAGAGAGTCATGTTAAAATCTGATGGACTGTCGCATAAGCTTTGCAATTCAATACAGATCACAGGGAAAGTACATTGATCAACATCCTTGAGGGCCGTGGGATTGTTTGAATGGTAAATGAGTATGGGTTTCAACTCAGAGCCATAGCCTGTAAGCCTGTCTCTACAAGCTCTTAAGGAGCTACAAAAATCCTGGAAGGCACCTGTGGTGGTTTGAAAAGGAATGACCCTCATAGGCTTGGAGATTTGAATGCTCGATCATTAGGGAGCTGCGGTACTTGACAGGGTGTATTAGGTGTGGCCTTGTTGGAAGAAGTGTGTCACTGGAGGTAGGTTTAGAGTTTCAAATGCTCAAGCCAGGCCTAGTCTCTCTCCATCCCTCCCTCCCTTCTTCCCTCCCTCTCTCTCCTGCCTGCCAATCTGGAGGTATAACTCTCAGCTACCTCTCCAGTGCTATTAGGTTTGCGTGCTACCAGACTTCCCACCATGATAATGGACTAAACTTCTGAAACTGTAAGCCAGGTCCAATGAAATGTTTTCCTTTATAAGAGTTGCTGTGGTCATGGTGTTTCTTCATAGCCATAGACTAAGAACTAACACAGCACCTTTCTCCACACTGACAATCTGCTTAGTGCCATCATGTTCATCAGTGCTCCCGGCTAGACTTTCTGAATGACTGACTCTGGCCTCTATGTCAACACGTGCTGTTCCACCATGCACATTTATGCTAGAGAGTCAGCTTCTTGCTTAGATTTCAACTTTTCTTTTGAAGTTTAATCATGTATTCGAAGAGAGTTAGGCCCTTGCTCTGGACTGTGTTTTGGCATAAGGATTTTTGTCTACTATCAATCTCTGTTCATAAAGTTTTCTCTACAACAGCAGTGAAGCTGTTCCCCTTTCCCTTTATAGTTCCTCCTTTACACGGAAAATTGGAAAAAGTTTTGGATTCAGAAGCAGTTTTCATTCTATCTTGGTTGTCTATATACTTTCTTCCTTAAACTTGATAATGTCTCTTTTATAATGTAAAGTGAAAGATGTCTGATTTTTTACTTCCCTGGAATGCTTAGAGGCCACTGGACATTATTCATTGACCTAATTGCAGCATATACTGAGTCTTAAGGAACAGAGAGGCCAGAGGAGAGAAAAGAGGTGAGGAATGAGTCAGAACACGGAGATGTGTTGCCTCCTGTGAGTAGTTTTGTGATCCAAAACAATGAAAACCATAATATCTGATATTGTTTATTTCAGATTATCTTAAAAGTATAGCAATAAAAGAGTATGAAATAAGTGTATGCTCTCCAAAATGTGGAAAAGGCACACAGGATGACCACAGTATGCTATGAAAATGGTAGCCATAGACTTGTCTCACTTCACATAGGATTCCTAGACTTCAGTGTGTAAAGACACACTACATGTGAATCACAACAAATCAGAATGCAACAGAGGAGGTATACCTGCCCTCCTGCTTCTTACCAGAATCACATGTTTCATGCATGAAGCAGGGAATGGTTTAATTATGTCTTTCTCCATCTGTCAGCTCATCACTGAACAAACAGAATCTAAGAGAAACTAGGTACCTGGTACTGAGAAGAGTTTAAGAACATTCTTTGTCTTTGCAGCTTTTGTCAAAGCTCAGTTTCTCGATATAGAAGCATGGTGGCTCTGCCTCTTACGAAATGTTCCCCTTGCAGTAAGTCTGAGCCCCAACTCTAATTCTCCTGAGCCTTCCTCTAGTCTTTAAATCAGAACTTCTGACTAGCACATTTTGAAAGCATTGTCTCTGACAATTAACGAGCTATTTTCTGTTCAGTATTGTACAGTTTTATGTGCCTCCCTAATGTTGCTGACCAGATGGCAGACAAGTTGACAAGCCAGGGCCCATCCTGTGTTTCCATACCAGTATCCTTCACAGCACAGAGGACAGGCTCCCTCAAAGGTCTGACCAATCCCCATGCTCTTAAATTAGTCATGATCTTAGGAAATAAGGCAGGTTTTTTTTTCCAGTTTCAATCTGGTTGATTTTCATGTTGCTCTGTCGTCATAAACCACCAAGCATTTATCTTTTTATTTGATTGAATTACACATAGGTATCCCCTTATTCTCCAAAGTTCTGACCGTTAGATTTTGCAGGATGATAAATTTCTTTGAATATATGAGGAGAACCAGTGCTTTTGTCTCTCTCTTTATATTCCATCACTACCTTGTTCAATGCTTGGCAGAGTTCTGGTTAAATAAAACTTTTAAGCTGTGACAGTTACTGTATTTTGTAAAAACAGGCTAAGGAGCAATGATTTGATTTTTATATTTGCATATGAATTATAACAACGTATCATATCCTCTTGCAGGGTGTAAATATGAGATCCTCTTAGCTGTGTCTACTGAGTCACACATAAAGCAGAAAAAAAACATCTAGAGAACAGTTGGGGAGGCTCTGTTCCTCCCCAGAGCAAAAGAGAGGGATCTGCAAAGTTCTCCATGCAGTAATGATTGCAGAGTTGTTGTGGAGCTGCCAGTCATCTGCATCTCCCACATCTGGGGCCGCATCTGCTCTTGGTTGCAAAAAGAAAAACAAAAAAAAATGAAGTAAACATCGTGACACAATATCAAATCTGTATATCTATCAAATGTAGATGGATCCAGGGGCCATGTAGCAGTGTGAGGCCCATACCAAGATACTTGATAATTATATTTCTCAACTCCCTTTAGAAAATTCCATACTCCAGGCCTGGGAATAACAAGTTTTTGCATAACAGCACTGGGCCTATAAATAAGAAACTCATTAAGCTACCTGTAGCAGGCCTCTACCCCAGCCTGCACTGGCTTGGGGAGCTTAATGAGGTGATAATGAGGAGAAAATGGTTTAGCTCCTTTTTGGCCTGGTGTGTGATGGGTAGGGAAATCCAAGTCTTCAGTGAAGCAGCCCCTATACAGCCCAATTCATCATTCAGGGTGGGACTATATCACAGAAATAATTTGCTTCTAGGCCCCCAAGTTATTTGGCTCTCTGGTCTATGGAAACAAAGCAAGCTATTCATTCACTATTGAAGGGTCTGTCAGAATAACACCAATAAAGGGTGTTAGACTAGCTGGTCATTAGCATTTGAAGGGAATGGCCAAATAACCCCAACAAAGGGTGTTAAACCAATCCACATTGTAGGTAGGGAAGTAGAGAGGCTGTGAAATTCTAAGTGGATTAGTGCCAGCACTATTTTCTCACTATGTGTCTGGCCTCCTCTGTAAGGCTTCATGGTTCACTCAAGACTGGACCAAACCTTTTGGCCAAGCTCTCCTCTTCTTTTCTCTGTAGAGAAACAAAAGCAGCAAATGAGGGTTAAGAATATAACACTTAGCATATTAGATACAAGAAAGGACCAGAGCACCACACCACTGGGCATCCAAGGCACAATGCCAAGTTCAGTAAGATAGTCTATAGCAGTACTCATCAGGAAAATGGACCAGTGCTTGGTTTCAGTTAAATTCAAGCTTGTCTCAGTGATGCTACATGCTGCTGACAACAATGCTTTCAAAAGCACAAATGAGTTAAAACCAGACAGGAAGGATGGAATCTCATTGTCAAGAAGACAGTCTCTAAGTCATAACTAAGTCTGGTGTTTGCACAGAAATTATCTTTATAATGCCTTAAGAAAGGGCATTTGTCCTGTAGGTGAAAATAGCCCAGAAGAGCCAGGAAACACATATTGTTGGTTATAATCAAGGATCCATATTAACTCTGCTACAAGGTGAGGAGCAACAAGATGGCACATATGGACTCTGTAGCCCAGATATTTTATCTGTATTAGTTCATTCTTCAAATATTTCTCATTTTGCCTGACATAATGATCTCTGAGTCTGCCCATTTCCCTGATAATGATATGATTTTGTTCTTCTTAATGGTGGAATGATATGCCAGTAGGTACATATGCCCCATTTTCTTTATCCTTTCACCTCTTCATAGGAGACTAGGCTGATTCTGTGATGCGACTATAATTGTATCATGATAAACACAGATATGCAGCGTGGCTGCTATTAGACTATTGACTGTATACACAGAACTCTTGACTATACACAGAGGAATGATATAGTGAGATCTTAAGCTGGACTCCAGTGAATAGTGTATATTTTTTATCATATGTAGAAAATGTTGGCTTTGTACACCTAGACATATTATTAGTTTATATTATGTGTAATAGACATATTGGACAGAGTGAGAAATACTTTATCAATAAATAGCAACAGCTATGCTTCTCTTTTTTTCAAACACTGTCCCTTTTGTTATACGTGATCCAAAGTCACAGCAACCACTTGTGGTGGGTAGATGTCCCATAAGAAGGCTGGATGCTGAGCCGGGGGATTGAGTCCCTACATGTATTTTCTTGGTGAAAGACTCTTCCCACCAAGTCTTAATTTGCATATAATTAAATTGCATTAGATTTTATCAAATGTGTTTTCTTAATTTATTGAGAAAATAAAATGAGTCACCTGTATGGTGATGTGTGTGAGTGTGTGTGTGCATGTCTGTGTGTCTGTCTATATCCTAGCATCAAGTTACTTTTGATTCCTACAATAAAAATAATTGTATTTGTACACTTTTTTGAGTGTGTAGATTTTTTTCTTTGATTATGCAAAGAAATTTATGAATGAAATAGATTGGAGATTTCCGTCATTTACACCGATTTTCTGATTTGAGTTCACAGTAGACTCTTCTGAGAGGAAAGCTGCAGCCTCTCTTTTTATGCCTTCTGGCAGAGCTCACTGAAGAGTGAAATGGTATGTTTCCTGAATAATTGGTCGAAATTTTATTGGCAAAACCACCTGGCCCTGATTTTCAAATACAGTCCTTCAATAAAAACATAATGCATGCTTATAATGTCATTTATAATGCTATATTCTCTACAAATGTCTTTTTCTATATTTTCAAATATAGCCATTAATATATACATAGTTTTCTGAGTTGAATTTAACATAGGTTATATAGAGATATTTTCCATTTTCTAAAATTTCTTATGCATATTTTCTGTGTTTTAAAGTTTTCTCTTTAATCATTTTTACTCAATTCTTTTTCAGATAACCTTGTTGTTTATAGATAGATTTTTCCATTGATTTATTTTTATTCCTTCTCTTTCTGTTTTATTAGGTTTAACTGCAACCTTACCTCTATTGTTCTTTTATGAGGTTTTAATTTTTAGTGGTAAAAATTGTGTGTTTAGAATTAGCCACCTAGACTCAGTTTCTATGATCCTGATTTTGTTGGCAACACTTGTTTCTTATATTGAATGCATATGTTATAATTTTAGTTATTCTCTCATAAAAACTTAGTTCAGGGGCCACCCTTCACTTTCATCCCATTTGAAAAGTTGCGTTATACAAGTTCTTGACATTGTTTAGTTGAAGTACTTTCATCCTTTTTCATTTGTGTGTATCTGTTGATGTGTGTAAATATAATCAGGATCCATGTGTGTGGAGGAAAGAGGCCAAGCTTGGTGTGTCTGTCCTTGCCTTTCTCCCTGATTGAGGCAGGGCTTTCTGCTATTCACTGCTATGTATGCCAGGCCGAGCACTCTATGAGTTCTAGAAATTCTCTTGGCTCTAAGTCAGATAAAGCCAACTTCCTCTCCTGAGGCATTTTCCCTGCCTCAGTTTTACATTTTTCTCTCAAATTCCATTCTGTTTATTTACTGATACCCCGTTATTTTAAATTATACTTCCTATTTCCAAAATGTTGTTTTGACTTATTGTGTTGCCTTAATTTCTTGTTAAATTGATTAGTTTTAAGAAAAATCTTGTCCTGTGGCATGGTGTCTTTCGCTCAGGCTGAACGTTCAGATTTAGCCCCGGGCAACAGCCACTCATTCTCTCCCTTCAGCTCACAGTTCCTTCATTGTTTGTTGCTTCTGTGGTTGGTTCCTTTTCTTGTCTGGGACTTCAGCAGTGTTGTCTGTGACTGTGTCCCTATGATCTAACTATGACTTCTGCCGTGTTCGTCTGTGACTGTGTCCCTATGATCTAACTATGACTCCAGCAGTGTTCGTCTGTGACTGTGTCACTATGATCTAACTGTGACTTCTGCCGTGTTGTCTGTGACTGTGTCCCTATGATCTAACTGTGACTTCAGCAGTGTTGTCTGTGACTGTGTCCCTATGATTTGTGACTTCAGCAGTATTCATCTGTGACTGTGCCCCTATGATCTAATTGTGTCTTCAGCCGTGTTCCTCTGTGACTGTGTCCCTGTGATC
>JAQHUG010000101.1:2906944-2962084 GCA_028555095.1 Dicrostonyx torquatus | reverse complement strand
GTGTTCATCTGTGACTGTGCCCCTATGATCTAATTGTGTCTTCAGCCGTGTTCCTCTGTGACTGTGTTCCTATGATCTAACTGTAGTAGTACAGCCTTTTGCACAATCTCTAATGTTTATGAAACAAGCTTCTTTACAATGTCAAAAGAATACTCAGGGCACTCAGAATTTTGAAATGTCACAATAATGTCAACTAGTCAGTGTGCTCTTGCATTCCCCAAATGCAGGGACACTGTGGGAAGGGGTTAGAATAACACACATCATTTGTCTAAGAGGGTCTGCCTTTGGTAGGTGAGTTTAACTTCAGGTTAACATCATGACTGAAAGAGATTTTTTTTGTATTGTTTTAAGATTTTTTTCCTTGCTTTTTGGAAAAGACAAGTAAACAGAATAGATGGTATGATCATATTTTGTTGATTGTATAAAGAAATGATTAGAAATGAATGATTTCAGAGTCTTTCCATTCTAAGCAAACATATCCCTTTCTAAAAGCATGAAAACTGTATTTCCCACGAGTTTACCTGCTAGCAAATAATTCAAGGTAAACATTGCGTTTTTCTTCGGTGGATGCTGTGCCGATATTTAGAATGCTTCTCTTCACCCTCTAGTCCTTAACAACAATCTTATGCTGCCCTCCGGTTACTGATAATTATTGCCGCACCCAGCTGCCACTTATGCCTTAAGATTTAGTGCTGTCTCTGTCAGTAAATGCAGATGGATAATCCATCCCTCAAATCAAAGTTCAAGAATGCACCCCTGGAAGAAGCCGCTGGGGACAGAACGGCGGCTTGGCTTGCAGCACATGGCCAGACATCTCAGAAAGAGCAGACTCGTAGAATTCAGGCAAGTTTGACCCGGTGGGATTTATGAAGTCAGAATCCAGGAAAAGGTAACTGAGTTTGTGAGGTTAAGAAAATATAAGACACAACCTTTAGAGTCATGGCCGTGGTCTGTGGAAACAAGCTCTGTAAGAGTACTTACAAAATGCAGGTGTTTTGATGGGGGATACAGGCCAGCAAATTTTCAGTTTTATTACTTAGAGAATAGCTTTCTTTTATAGGCCACGAAGATGACCGGTTAGATTACATATGTATACACACATACACACATACATACACACACACACCTTAAGAATTTATCAATGGCTTCTCAGAAAAATGCTGGAGTATAGATTATCTTTTTTTTTTTTTGGCATTCTATAGTCTTTAAAGTCAACAGAAACAATGAAATCCAAGTCCATCCTCAACTGCCTTGGTTGATTCTTAATCATGATTAAAGCCTTACAAATGAATATTAAAAAATAAAACTCAAAAAATATCTATGTTCCTGAGATCAGATTGTTAGGAAATCAATACATATAATCACTCCTGATCATAATGTATAAAATTATGCAATGAGAAAATTATAGATGTTACTATGTAGCATTGAAATAGTTATGTAAGCAATATTTCAAATTTGTAAAAATTAACAAAATGACTCAGGACTGGTGGATTTGCATGAATTATATCAGTAGAAAACCTAAAATTTAGCACATGTTTTTACTTTAATTGATTAACAGTTGAAATGTATGCAGAGCAGAGACTAGGCCACATACACTCTTTTGAAAATTAGGTATCTGCATAAATCAAAATAAGCCTCTCCATTAAGTATATATTTTTGTATTTGGTGGTTTTTTAAAAAATAATTTTAAGCCTTGAAATTACTGCTAATTTTTAGTTTTCATTTACAATTAAGAGTCTTATGATGATATAGTGACAATGTCTGAATAATTTATCTTGCCATGTTTATAGGGAACACAAAAGCTCTTCACAGCCTTTGTGAATATACCTCTATATGTCTAGCCAGTGCATTTCAGTCACCCATTCCCCCGTTCCCCATTCCTGTCCCCTACCTCTCCTCCTTTCTTCCCAGGAAGCCCCTCCCACTTTTATGTTGTTCCTGGCTGTGTGACCTATGAATTTAGTTTCTTGTCTCAGTAAAGGTGGGGCATGTTTTCTAGAGCAAAGGTGATGTATTAATGGTTATAGCACTACTGAAATGACACCTCTTCCCCAGACAACCCCTAACTGTCAGTAGATCCTATGAAGGGTGAAGCCTCTTAGGTCCCTTTCCCATACATGAATTGATGCTGGGTCCAATCCTATGGGAGTGTTCACCAGACAGCCTGTGTAGTCATTTTCAGGAGCAGCTTGCTCTGAGATGGATGAGTTTTCACAGATCACTCTGAGATGTTGTGTCTTGTGTATCAAATTTTTTTTCCTGAGAAATGGATCTGGAGAGGGGCAGCATTGTTTGTCAATGTCCCCTTGTGATTGTTAGCAGTGCATCCTTGCACATATTGTTTCAGACAAAAAAATTAGTATTTTGCATTAGAAGAGGATAATTAGGCAATAAGACACAAAAGCGTGTGTGGTTATCATGAGATAAACACACACATGGGGTGTTATGAGGCACAGCCAAGTGTCTAGAATCCCTCTAGGGTATGATTATCTCGCGATAACCACACACCCTGGAGTTGCCTTATTGCTATTATAAAATATCTTTATTATAGGAAGAAATGTGCATTTTTGTGTAGAAAGGAGACGGAGCTGGCAATTTAGAATGCCGAACAGCAATTTCAGCTGAGCTATGTGGTTTACATAGATTAATCTATCCCATTGGAATGTTTTTCCAGCCAAAAAAATGTTCCCTAAATCCAGGCAGTCATAATCTGCAGTGATGTGCAGCTATTTGGAGCATTTGAGAAATTCCCTGCCTGGTTCTTAGGCTGCTGTTTGATGGTTGCACAGGGTGAATACTGGGATGCCCAAGGATGGGAGCCTCTATCTACTTAGGTTCTGCAAGTTTGATGATGTAGGTATCAGAGCATGACTCAAGCTAGTGTCAACGTTCCACACCGTGGTTTCATCTGGTTTCTTAATCAGAACACATTAAAATAAATAACACATAACAACAGAAAATTTGGCAAGGAGAGAATATGAGGTAGAAAATGAAAATTGGGATCAAACATAAAAAGGTAAGATATATGAGTTACTGTATAAAGAAAAAAAAAGATATCGATAGTTGACATAGAACATTAAAGAATGGAGAGGTTTAAATGTGAAAAACTTAAGACCAGGACTCAAAAGAAGGGGACTCACAGCTCTTGGGATGATATAGCAGGAGGGTTAGGAGTTTGAGGTTAGCCTAGGCTACGTGGTTACTTGGAGGCTGAGCTACACAGAAAAGAAAAGGAAAAGAAAGAGGCCTCCTGAACAAGACACCGCAGGAAAACAGCAGCAAGAGTCCAAATCTGCCTGAGTTACTTTAAAGAATAGATTCTCTATAGCCTGAGAGGTAAATGTCTTTTAAAAGAAAACCATTATGAAAATTTGCTTTGATTTTACTATAAGAATGTACTTTTCGATTTGGGGGAGTTATAAAATCATCTTTTCTGGGGGAAAAAGCGGTTGAGAAAGAGGATTCCTCCATCCTAGAAGCTCCCTCAATTCTCTGAATCTGTGACAAACCACAAATGATTGGCACGTGAAATCTGAGGCAAACATCAGCTTCTTCACAAGGACAGAAAGACGGAAGGAGATGATGACACCAAAGGATGTCTTTGCTTTCGTCATCTATGCATAGAAACCAGTAATTGTTGCAGGTATCATGAGTTATTAAGTAGACTAAATGCATGAAAAAGAAACACTTTTTACAAACCTACTAGATGCTTAAGGGTCAAGCCTTCACTACATGTATTTTATCTGATTCAAGATGACAAATTCTCTGAGTCTGATCAATTATTAACTTCATAGTCGAAAGCTGTACTAAAACAAGAGCATAGGCAGTCAACATTTTATCTCAATAAATCTTCAATGCTGTTAAACAAATTACGGGCTAAAATCAGCAATGGGTTATGTTATAAATTATATGCAAAATAAAATCAATATTTATATCCATATTTGTACATTCAGATCTTTAAGGAAAATATGCAGGGAATTTAGCCTAGTTGATTCTGTTTACTGTAGTAGTCATCAAGATGTGTCAAATCTAATGCAAGCCCATTGTTTATGTGGAATATGAAATCGATGTAATTGATTTGATTGAATTTTTAAAATCTTCTATGAATATGTGTCATGCCTTCTTAAATGCAGCAAAGCCAGTAATTGCTTTAAATGTAAAAATAAAATAGCATCTAGAGATCTCTCACCTACTCATGGCAATGCATTATCATTGGTTTCTGCATTTCCCTAACTGACAGGCTTTCATGTAAAATCAATACCTCTCAGTCTAATACATTTTGCATTGTTGATGGTGGTTTCTAGAAACTAAAATATAGTTTTGATGAATAACTTCAAGTCTTTATTTCATAATAAACTTGCCATGGGGGAAATTTAAAGGGGCACCATTTGTTTTCCAAATATGTGTAACAGCATCTCTCACATAATTGACAATTGTTTCATCGGAATGCTACCATTTCGAGTCTAAAACCTCATCTTTTAATTTAGCCCTAGGCCATACCTTTTAAAGAAATTGCCATCCATGAAATATCAAATGTTTCAACAGGGCCAGACTTGTGTACCTCCCTTGTAGAGCTGTGTGAAGAATTTCACACCTACACTGAAACTGCCAAAATATGCTGCTTCGCTCTTCTCGGTACCAAGGGGAAAACATATACTTTTTCCCTTTGGGCAGTTTTGACAGCTTTAATACAAGTGAAAAGCAGGTTTTGCCAGCATAGAAAAGGGGAAAGGGAAGAAATCTTGAAATTATAACATGGGAACTTCCTAGGCTTGCACGGGAAAGGGAAGTAGAAAGCTCATGCATGGTGCTTCTTCTTATCCCAGGATGACCACAGGGCCAGTGCTTGCCATGGTGAGGGAAGGAGGGTAGAGAGTCTAAAGGTAAAGCTGATACTAAATACAGATAATAACACACGACAGTAAGACACGAGCCTCCTGTGCCATTTCCCTTCAAAGTCCTAAGCGAAGATAGACCCTTGTAGACTTCAGCCCACAGTAGTAATCTCCTGGTTTCACCCAACCCGGTACTGTCAAGATTTGGAAGTCTTCCTTAGCTGTAAGGGAGAGGAATACAAAGTCAACTAATGTGCTCCAGAGACATTTCACTGCCCTCCAGGGAGGACAAGGACACACTGCTCCTTCCTCGCTTTCTTTCTCTCTTCAGGGTTTTAAAAAAAATACCCCAGTTTTAAGGAAGAGGGAGAAACTTGTTTACTGGAAGGTTTTAAAATAGAAAGTTGCCACTTAGGATGTGTCTTTTCTTTAATTCCTGCAATCCCACAGCACTCTGAAAGGGTTTTGGGAGTGGGGTGGGGGGGTCAATAATAGGCTGGAAAATGCATATGGATGTAGCTCCGGGGATTTGCCTGCACAGAGACTTCTGTACCTGCAAGTTTCTGCAGCAATGTTCATTCTTTAGTCATGGTTTAACCAGCATCAACATCAAGTCACTGGAAAATCAAATATGATGACCTGTTCTGCACCAGCCAAACTCATCTGGCAGAATACTGTACTCTCAGAATGCAGGGAATGAATTTGAACTTGACTCTGATAAAGAAATCAGTATAACTTGCAACTCAGAACATTTACATAAAGAAGTGTCTTCTGTCACTTTGAAGGTACGATTACTGAGCGAGAGAGAGAGAATAATGAAATCTCTATATGAAAAGAGAATCATTGTCACAGTGTTTGGCTCATCTAATAATCTTAGAAGAGGCAAATGTGGGGTTCTAGGTTTATAACTTATAGAAAACCTATGGGAGAGTGGATCTAACCTTTGTCCTTTGAATTAATTTGTAATTTTCTCAATAACTAATATAATTAGTCATAAGAGCGAATGGTACTGTGGTTTTATTCCTTTTCATTCTAAGCACCATATACTGCTGGAATTAGAGTTACAAGCACACGCTGTGCCACATGTCAGGATTTTGGGAAAGAAAATGACGGAAAAGGAATGTGTTTTACTGCCTTTTATGCTTTAGAAAGTATTTACTTATTTTTATGTGCATGGGTGTTTTGCCTGTATATATGTATCCCATGGAGGTTAAAAGAGGCCGTCAGTCTAAGACTGGAGTTACAGATGGTTGTTAGTTGCCACTTGGGTAGTGGGAAATGGACCTGGGTCCTCTGAAAGAGTAGCCGATGAGAGACTGCTCTTAATTGCTGAGCCATCTCTTCATCCCCTGCTTTTATAGTTTTCTAAAGGTACTTTGCTAGCTAGTCCATGATGCTGGCTTTGCACTTTCCAGTAGAGCTCAGATCCACTTTCTAATTGGAAGATTCTGCCCCAGTCACCATTCTCACACACAGCAGTTTTGGTGGTCAGAACTGCAAGCACTATGTCTGTCCCTGTCAGCGCTGCCTTTGTTGTTCTCCACGGAGTCACTCTTACTGCCCACTCTGGACCCCCACACCCGTGAATGCTAAGTCCAGCACACCAGTCCCAAGGCTGTGGAACATGGTAAGCATCACCACTGGATCTGTCTTCATGGTATCCACTAATCTGAAGACACTGGCAGGTGACACCCTCTGTCCTGCTTTTCTTTCATTATTTATAACTTTTGGGTTAAAGATGTTTGTTGTTAAACAGATTTAGCTTTCTCACTTCTGAAGCCTAATATACATCTGGATAGGGGCCGAGACAGAAACAATGCATCAGTGGACAACTCCATGATACTTTCTTTAAACAATATACACAGTCCCATGGATAAAGCCTTTATCCTGGGATTGCACTTGGTACAATATCTCTACCATTCTCACTCCCTGAAATGGATCCCCCTACCCAGCAGGGTAGAGAACAGTAATTTTCTTCCAATGTCCAACTGTTCCTTTAGTTTAATGATGTAATCTCCCCAGGAACTCACTTACGAATTTCAGTACAGCATGTGGCAAATCAGATAAACATTATATTTCCTGGTCTCTTTCCTGATGAGTACTTAAATTAACAAGAAGTGACATTTAGAGTTTCAGCTATGAGAACTACAGCACTTCCTTGCCTTTGCTTCCTGGCTGGGAACTAGCAAGAGCTGGAGCAGCTGCCTCCAGCCCAGAGGTGCACACCACAGAGCAAAGCCAGCAGGAGCAGAGGAACGGACCAGCCACCAGGCACTGCAGTTCCCCTGGGAAAAGCAAGAGCTCCTTCTCTCCATAGCTGTCTTCTAAATGGTGGTGGAGAGGAAACGTAGGCTTCTCACCTGTTAGTCTTCATGCTTTTTAAAAAAATATTTATTATATTATTTTGATTTTATTATTTGACTCTTAAAAGTAATCTAGGGCTGAGAAGAGAGCAAAAAGCCATTTCATCACATTCCAAAGAGTGCAGTGAGAAATAATCCCATGATGACGTCACTGAAGTGGTAATGAAAGATGCACCGGCATTTTTAACATTGTGGCTTACACAACTTTCAAATAAATTGAATACATGTCTTGGGGATAAAATGAGATCCCGTATGAACACAGATTATGGTGTCTTGGGAGAAGGTTCAGCAGGTAAAAGCACTTATTACCCGAGCATGAGGATGTAAGTTCAAGTCCATAGCACCCACAGGAACATTCAGGCATAGATCCATGTACTATAAACTTCAGTATTGCTGCAGAGACAAGAGAGTCTCTGGGGTTTGCTGGATGCCAGTCTAGAATTGGTTCAATGAAAGAGACCAACTCGAGAGAGTAAAACAGAATGTGTTTAGACACTCAAATACTCTGTCTATCACACCACACACACACACACACACACACACACATGCACACACACACAGAGACACACACTCATACACACACACGTGACTACGCAAAAACTTTAAGGACAACATTTTTTCCTGATACAATTGTTTTTATTTTATCCTACTAAAAGACCATGAAACTATGAGAATTTTTTATCAGTAATGGGACATCTCAATGTTACAGTTTATTTATAGAGTATGTATTTGTGTACATCTGGCAGAACGCTTCAAAGAGATGTATCACGGAAGGTCAAAATAAGAATGTGTTTCTTGCCCTTCTCTTTACCTCTCTTTTTCTTGTTTGTTTGGTGGTTTTGTCCTATTCTGGTTTGCTTGTTTTTATTTTCTTCTTCTTCTTTAGATGTCTATTTGGTTTTTAGGAAGAGAGAGAAAGGGTGTGGATTATCATGGGGTTGGGAGATGGGGAGGATTTCAGAAGAGTTGAGGAAGCAAAACAGTAATCATAATATATTTTATGAAAAATCTATTTTAAATAGTGGAAAAGAGAGGAAAAATACTCAACAAAAACAGAATTGAATTTTATCCATATTTGAATCCAGATGAGAAATCTTATTAAAACATTAAAGAGATTTCTGAACCACACACTTAGTCTGGAGTTGTGTATGCATTTGGAGACATCCACGGTGCCCCTTGACGTGGTTTGGGAAATCTTTAGGAAATGACAACAAAGGGAATGATTAACTGCGGCAGAAGAAAGAGGTATTTTGTAGGGGTTGTGATGTCAGGGACCTAATGCCTTCTCACTTGGAATCTGTGGGGACCGTTTTCAGTGTCGTATGTGGCTTCCTGTGTGGCTCTACATAGTCTTATTTTACTTCATGAAGGAAACCGATTAAGCCGGTGAAATGTTCCTTGGTGTGAGTAGATGGGCTTAAGGGGAAGGGCTTGTCCTCTTGGGGAGCTTACCAGAGGAGAATTGTTCTTTCCACTCTCTCCATCCCATTTATTCCTAAACCAGAGAAAATTCCCCTGGGAGCACCAAGGCCTCTAAAGGAACATTGCAGGGTCTCAAGAGATGAGAAACGGTTTGTAAATGAGCATTTTAAACATGAAAACACTCTTGTTTTTAAAGCCAATGAGTATAAAATACCAACGGGAGACATGAGTTGACAGCTGGGACTCTTCATCCGTCTGGCCCAGAGATTCTGAGTGGATTGCTGACGAGGGAAAGTAGGGCTGAGGGAGCTTGGGCCTGTCAGAATCTGCAAAGAATTTTCAGGCTCGCCATCTCAATCCAAATTCAAACCTTCCAGGGCCCGAGATTAAAGAGAATGTTTATAGAAAAATAAAAGAGGCTTGAGAATGCTTGTTAAGAGGCATCTTAGAAATCTTTAGAAAGTGTCATCTGTGATGGTTTATATGCAAATGAGCCAGAATGTGCTTAGCATATATTATGGAGGGTTTTCAGATTTTATCCAGTCCATGCTGATCATGGAAAAAGAAATACATACCCATAGAGCCTCTGGAGAGCTCGAAGCCGGAGTGCTTGGCCACCCCAACAGTCAAGCAGAGCAAATAAAGAGAGGTTTTTCCACTCAGTGACTCAAGGGAAGTTCAACTGTGCTCTGAGCCTAGAGAGTTTCGGGGTCCTGAGCATGAGTTAGTTTCAGAAGTCTAGGTTTTTAGTGGAGAGGACTTGGCAGAAGTTTACCCTTGCTTGAATGATTCAGGGTCTGCAGTGCTACCCTGGTGTTAGTTGCAGTTTGCACTGCTTCTGCCAGCCGTGTCTAGGCTTCACAGAGAGCCTGTGATCTGAAGCGACCTCTCTCAGTGGCGGGATCGGAAATGGGATCCTGGGCCTTTGCTAATCATAGTCTCAATTTCTAATTATGTTCCTAAAGTCCAGGAAGTTGCTATAGTGTAGAGGATGTAGATAAATGTAAATAGAGACAAAATTCTGTCACCAAGTCGTCAAACTGTCTTGCCCAGGAAAGCAATGACCAAGTTTTATAACAATCTAAAATAGGTCGCCATGGATAAGTCTGCAACCACTGTGTCCCTGTCTAGTGCCAAATGACTGACAGTCACCCCACGGTGCACAGGTACAAGCCACCACAACGCGAAGCACATGGGAAATTTGGAATGTGTATACGTATATTGTTCTATCAGACACGTTTTCTACTGTGTGCTTTACCAAGTGTAGGCCTGGAGCGTCAGGTTGTTGCCAGCACATCAGCAATCAGTTCGCAAGCAGAGGGACAAGCAATCACTGGCCAGTGGTGCTTTCCTCTTTCTAAGTCTGCTTGAAACTCAGCAACTCAAGCCTTTGGCTGAAGCAACATGAGAAACAAAGTATGCCCCAGTTTGCTTTGGCTATGTCATCTGCCTTCCCCTCCCCTTCTATGATTTCTTCTTCCTGCTCTCCTCCTACTGCCAAAAACAATCATTTTATTTAGTAGAAGCTAGTCAATAGGACTGATAATGCTTTTGTTTCCAAAAAATATCTATGCAGTGTTTAAATATAAATAGGTACCCATTAGATGATAGTCTGATTTCCTTTCTATAAATCTTTATTTATGGTTCAGCATTTTATTATAACCTCACTATAAAACAGATTTTTCTGAGATCATTCTCTTATGAAAAGTCTTTTAAGAAAGGATTTCTTCCAGACATGGAGGCAAAGTTTGTTAAAACAAGAAAATAATAATAAAAACCACAAACCAGCAGTGAAATAAAATATCCCCACTGTGGGGCTGAAGGAGCAAGATGGGACATGGAACAGTGGAACTCGGGGCAGTGCTGATGCCTGCAATGGTGGTGATTGTATCTAGAGCTGCCACAGTGGGAAGGAATGAAGGAGCAAAGCCCAGACACTATCAGGGTCATGGAGTAGTCTGTAGGTAGCCATGAGCAAGGCAGAAGAATGTGTAGATTAGTTCATGCTAACCTGATGCCATCCTTTAGTTGGACAAAAATGAACCCCTCCAGTTAACCATGGCTTAGGTTTTAGGTCACTTTAAACTCTGACTATAGGGATTTCAAAGCCCCTTTCGAAAGTTCTTATCTCTAACTGTCACAATATATTTTCAAAAAAATATATTTTTCTATCCCTCCTCTAATTCATCATGTTCTAAATAATCTAATTTATATTCTTAATATGTTGCACTATTTATTTATCAACTTACTGTAATACCCAGAGAGAAATGGTTTCATTCTCTTCATGGGTTTCCCAAGTACACATGATGACTTTGGCTCTTGCATTCTGGAGTATACACAAAATTTATGCCATTTATGACTACTACTGACTCCTAGGTAGTTTCTGAGATTATATGTTTTCTTTTTTCATTGGCTCAGGCCTCCTTAAAGGGAAGTGAAGATAGTTTCTTGTATTTGTGTTCCTTGTTAGGGTATGGGGTTCACTTAGTTTCTATATAACAAATATTTTAAACATGTACCAGAGGAATCCACTTATGAGTGAATAAATGTCCATCACTCTACATGACTTGCAATGATTGATATAAATACTGACTCCTCCAGGAGACCCTGTCCTCTCCAAGGCTATGTTGGAAACTTCCATACATACCCTTATTATTGAACATAACAGCTCTTATCAGGGTCATCCAGTTCACAATCGCCTGAGCCATGATCAAGCCAGGTTCTATGTCATTTCAGGGATCATGTTCATAGGATCTGCTGCATTTCTTTTCAATGTCAAAGGGAAAAATACATTTGGGCAATGAGATAACAAGAACATTTCACAGAAAGGTGGTAACTGGCTGGGTGGTAGTGGCAGTGCCTGCCTTTAATCCCAGCACTTGGGAGGCAGAGGCAGGTAGACCTCTGTGAGTTCAAGGCCAACCTGGTCTACGGAGTGAGTTCTAGCCTAGGCTCCAAAGCTACAGAGAAACCCTGTCTCAAAAATCTAAACAAACAAACAAAACAGAAGGAAAGAAAGATGGTAGTTGAAATAATAAATTTTGGATGCTAGATGCTTTTCTACACACAAAAGAAGATGCCTAGTGTGCGGTAGAGTGTTTGACATTGATGGGAAACATGAATGTTTATGGTTGTCATGATATTGTGGAGGAGCTTTGCTGGAGAAGTCTTTTGCTGAAGTATGTAAGCCCTCCAGACACAAGCCTAAGGGCAACTGCAGGCTGTAAATCTATAAGCAACCGAGGATATCCAGCAGAATCGTCAGCATGCTTTTGAGTGTGGAGACACTAACACGGTTTTCTTGTTGCTTCTCTAACAAGGGCTGTTAGAAACAGTACATTAAGTCACAAAGTGACTGTGATAGGGAAAACTTTAAATGCCTAGAGGAGGAAGGCACATTATTTAGATCTTGAATGTGGCAGCACTGAATAGTTACTGCACACCTGTGGGTCCTCAGATGGATAGTGATGACATGTATTGCTGGGGAAATTTGGGGAAGAACCATCGCAGGACCTTGAAAGGGAGCCTAGGGACTTGCAGAAGTGTGATCTGGCTTCTCAAAGGATATACTGTTTATCATTCACGTGGGTTAAGTCTTCTGCTATCTCCTTTTTTCACACATGTATAGGCTTGTTAATGACTACTAAATTAAAAAGTTGTTTTTAAAGTTAGCCATTATTCCCTCAGATATTATTTATAGCCCATTCTTTTTCATCCCTTGGGGCCACTAATGTGCAATATAGCATGCATTTTTGTAGTTCTTACATCTTTAATTTCCTCATTATGATTTCTCTTCAGCCTCTAACTTGCATACTTTCTCCTAATTTATACACCAAGTTACTAATCTCAACCTTTGCTTTGATTAATCCATTATTACATCCATCTTTTGAAAACTTTATTTTGGGGCCAGAGAGATGACTCAGTGGTTAAGAGTGCATACAGCTATTGCAGAGGACCAAAGTTTGGTTTCCAGCACCCATGTCAGGCAGCTCATAACTGCCCCTAAGTTTAGCTCTAAGGGATCTGATGCCCTCTCCTGGCCTCCATCAGGCATTAAACTTGCAATAATGCCTACGCTCCCTTACAGTAGCTCAAAGGAAATAGCTGGGCTTCTAAGAATGGCTACTAGGCACCACTCTTTTTGCTTGTCTTTTAACATGCCATCAATTCCTAACAAGTTTTTAATAATTCCAATGTCAGGATCATGTGCTTGTTTTGTTTTTACATGTTTTTTGGCTGACTGGAGGACAGGGTATATTTAGGAATCACCAGGCTCTTTCTTATATGATGCTGTCTCCTCTACATAGGAACACACTTCCTCTATGATGCATATGAGCAGGGGTATTATTAGGCTGCTTCAGCTAGGCATGAGCTAAACTATGGAGGGACTGCAGGTAAAACTTAGGGTTCCTCTAGTTCTCTATTCTTCTTAGTGTTAATCTTCATGGTTGTTGTCACTCTAGAAACCTGTACATTCACCACCAACTCCCTGTATGAGATGTATACTCTCTCCTAATTAAAGCAAGACCCCTAAAAGTCATTCTCTGGCCACTAAAGTCATTCTGCTTATTTTCCCATGGCTCTGTTCCTGTGGCCTCAGAACTCAGTAACTACCTTGAGGAGACACTAGATATATACTGGCGGCTTAATTCCTGATCCCTTTACCCAATCCACATCTTAAAACCTCTGGTCTTCCATTTTTCCCTCTCCTCTACAGTGATGTCTTGTTTTTCTGTGCCTTGTAGAGAACAACACCTAGATTCTCAGCCTTTTATCCTGTTCTTAGAATCAAGTAGGATCCAGACAGACAGACAGACAGACAGAGAGAGTCCGAGAACACCTGCTGACTCTCCATAGTTGCCCTTTCCTGGACACCTCTTCGCCTCTCCTTCAAGTTGCTTCAGAAGCATCCTGACACTCTTTAGATTTCCTTTATCCCATCTGACTGCTCTCATGGGTCTCAGGGGAATGAGGCTCTGTGACAAGATGCTCTGTTTTCTGTAGAGTAGCAGCAGTTGTCTTGAGCAACAGTTTCAAGGGAAAGACCAGGTCTTCAGTAATTAAAGCTGTGTGTCAGATTGATGGGTGTGGACCATGACCCAGGTGCTTGCAATATGGTGCTCATCCTGCCATCCCCTATATGTACATCACTGGCCTCGTCAATTTTTTCATTTCTTTACACTATATTTTTTCTTTTACCCAAATTTAAAAGGTTGAATGAGATGAGCCCCAAGGGAATTTATTTATGAGAACTATGATGAAGTTAAAGATGTTTCTTTGCTCTCTGTGAGCTTGTATTCTCAGGGTTTAAATGTTATTAGCTTTCATGTGAACTTCTATGAATAGTCACAGAGCATTCTGTATAAGACTCAAAGTAGTAATAAATAATAAGCAGCGAAATCAAACGCTTTGAGCGTGATTGGTCTTCAAAGTTCCACTCTCACTGTGGATTAGTCACCATAACCGAAACATCTTGAAACAATCAAGAAAAAAAATCTGCAAAATGCTTCATAGTGACCATTGTAATTAAGATGACCATATGTCCTTGTTTAGCTAGAACATTCTCAGTTTATGTTTGTTGTCCTTGAATGGTTATTAATGGTTTTCCATTAGCTCTCAAAACTATTTATTCAAATGATATGGTCACTCCAATGATATAGTCAGACCCCAAGGGGAAGGAACACTAAGATGCTTTTGTGAATAATTAGTTGACATTACATTGAAATTGGAATATACCAGAAAGGTAGAATGGGTATGATTGAAACGGTGTCATTTTAGTTTCATTTGGGATGTAATATTGAAAGGACTTATAATATTCAGGCATTGTTTGAATCCTTAGCCTCACATCTTGACAGCTTTCCAAATGTGTTGGTGTTTCTCACAGAAGAGTGAGAATCGATTGGACAAGGTGTTATTCACAACAGGCTATACAAGTATCATCTAGAAAGTGCTAGGGCTTCACACAGACACAGACAACTAAAGGAAAGAGTATGACAAAGTGAAAAAGCCATGGCTGGAGAACTTTTGCTCAGGGACATCACACCTCCGATACTCAGGCTCTCCAGAGGCCTGTATCTTGTGCAGTTCAGAGACCTCAGCTCAGCTGTGGAACTGAAACATCTTCAGTTTAAATAGTATTACAATCTGCCACACAATTTCATAACTAAAGAAAGTAATTTAGCTAGATACTTGTTTTTATAGGCAAATAGATTTTGAAATACATTAGAAAACTTTAGAACTTTATCAATAACTCATCATTTTATTACTATTGCTATTAATAGGCTTTATTGATTGAAAAACATACACAAAACTTTTTTTGAAGAATGTTCAAATCTAGTTTCCATCAGTATCTTGTTACCTGAAGGTTGTTCCTGTGTGTGTTGGTGAGCCTATAGGTGGAGGTCACAGGTCACTCCCTGGTGGTGTTCATTAGGCGCTCTTTCTTGAGACAAAGTCCCTCTCACTGGGACCCAAAGCTTGCTGATTAGGCTAGGCTGCTGGATCTGGGATCTACCGGTGTCCACCTCTCTGGTGCTGGTATCACAATAGTGTGTCTCCATCCCTGGCTTGTTTAAATGTAGTTAGATTCTGGAGATAAGACTCAGATTCTTGTGATTGCAAAGCAAACACTTTCCTGATTAAGCATCTTTCTAGCGCCAAGCACATACATAAAATTTCTTATTTTTTTAAATTAAAAATTCTATATAACCATTTTTTCCAAAACTATATTAGAAATTGAGAAAATGTGTTTGACAACTTTTTCTCTTTTATTCAAATTTCATTTTAGTCATTGTTTTTAACAGTTGTAGGTTAAAGATTTAGCCTAGTGTTAGAGCAGTAGCCTAGCATGCTACAGGCACTGGGTTCAATTGCTAGCATTATGGCCACCACTAGCAATGGATACATACATACATACATACATACATACATACATACATACATACATACATATATACATGCATACATACATAGGGATAGAGATATTTTGAGTCATTCAGAGGGCAGCATCATTTCTAGTTTAATATGTTTCAATTTTATAAAATAACAAAAAACCAAAATCCGTGTTATCATTTGATGAAGAATGTAAATGGGTTTCAGAATGCATGACTTTGGGTGAAGAATTGGAATTATGCTTTTTGGTTGTAAAAGAGAGAGGGGGAGAGAAGAATTCAACACATGAAATCCTCTAGCCCTGGCATTCTGTGTCCCAACTCCCCTAAATATACTTTCAAAAAGAAGATTGACATTTACCAGCTAATAAACTCAGAAGCATAAAACAGACCTTGCCCACATCACTGTATACCTTATATTTGGGTACATATACATCTACTCAAAATTCAGCCTGACTAGAAACAAGCTTTACTGCAGCTGCGCGTGTATACCATGCTCTGCCTTGACTGCAGCAGCAATCAGCAATGTTCGTTCTGTCTATGGAAGGAGAAATTCCTGTTAATGACTGTGCTTTATAGTGGCTGTTTATTTACTGAACTGACTGATCTGACATTGCTTGGCTTCCTGAGTTGGTCTTTGATGTTCCCAAAATGGAGTTTGATCCCACTGACATCTGTGTTACCATTTATGGCAGCACAGTTCTGGGAAATCTTCTGAGGAACCTCCTCCCCCTTAAACATACACACACACAGATATGCATGCACACGCACACGTGCATATACACAAGGGGTGGGTAGATCACACAATTTAATACAAAGGGTTCATTAAATTCAATAAAGTCTTTGAAATACATCTCAATTGTTTATGTTCAAAGTATTTTTATTAATAAGAGACATCCTAATACTTCCAATTTTATGATCTAGCATACACACACATACACATGCACACGTACACACACAACACATTCACACTGGTACATCTCTTCTTTATCCATACAAATTATATACTAGATTACCCAAAGAAATAATGAAATACATGTAATATTCTTCATCATCACCACAGCAGAACACATGAGCCAACTTTATCACTCATATTTTTGAACATGAATCATATTAAAGTCTCCAAATTTTGTAATTTTTAATTCATACAGGAAAACAAAATTATTGGCCTGAAGCATGATTAATAAAACTGCAGGGTCAGAAATTGGGGTTTCACCTGAAGATCCAAAAAGCAAAATAGCCAGCCACCAATTCAATCTGGCTCTTACCTCGACCTCAGTCTGAAATAGTGATCCTGCCTCCAGGAATCTCAGGACCTATACATGAGAGTTGTCTTGCCTGTTTTATATTCCTCATTAGCGCTGGGATTAAAGGCATGCACTGCCCGGTTTCTATGGCAACTAGGGTAGCTACTGGGATTAAAGGTGCCTGTCATTGTGGCTACTAGGATTAAAGGTGTGTGTTACCATTGCCTGGTCTGTAAGACTGGCTGGTGGGACTGTTTTCCTCTCAGACCTTCAGGTAGGCTTTACTTATTAAAACACAATTGAAATGTCACTACACTGACCTTACCAGAATTCAGGAGAATTTAATTGCTCATGGAGACTTGGTACTTAATAGTCCATATTGAACACTGAGATAATAAATTTATCTATAAAGTAGTTATTGCGTGGACTTAATTATTTTACATACATGCATGTATGCAAATGTTTGCTAAATACACCAGTATTTAGTACAGGAATCTTAGTAGAGTCTCAGGAATGGAATTATACTTAGGACAGTTCCTTTAAAAGCCAGTGATTCTTTTCTGTCCATGTATTTGACATTGTATTCCACTCCAGACTTCTGGGATGCACCAGTCTCCTGAACTTTGCTTTCTGATTGCTGGTTTCTAATTTCTTTTTGCTGTGAGTACAAGCAGGTTCTAGCCACACTTCTGGAATTTCTGTTTCGCTTTAGGAAATTCACCTACTCAGAAATAATTTGCCATCTTTAATTTGTCAGCTCTCCAGGTTGCAGCTATGAAGCCTCAGTTGTCTGCTTTCTCATTCCAAACCCAGCTCTATTCTCAAGTGACCCCATTCCGTCTTCAGCTGGCACAATTTTAAACTACATGTGGCTCAATGAGACAACGTAAACTTTACCTTCATGACTGGATTGTTAAGATTTGGAGTTCACCCACAAACACAGAACAATGTTTCCTAAGTTTCCCTGTTATTCAGCTAATACTACTATTAATGCACCACAGCACATTTGAAAGAAGTTTTTCAGAATGCCAAGATAAATTAAAATGAATTCAAGCATCTATAAAGAGTCCTCAGTCCATACAAGAACATGGAAATCTGCTGGTAAACTGAAATAATTGTAAAGGTTTATGGCAGCAATCTGTAGAAAAGTCACCTAAGAAACTATGATGTGTGGCCTACAGTTTCGAGAATGCTAATGCCCAAGTCATGTATGGAAAATATAGCTTTAACCCAGGCCCAGAAGTGCAATGAACTCAGAGACCATAAAACAATAGATTATTTATCTACATCAGTGATTTTCAACCTTAATCATGCCGCAACCCTTTAATACAGTTCCTCATGTTGTGGTGACCCCTTTCCCAACACTGAAATTAATTTTTGCAACCTCATAACTATAATTTTGCTACTGTTGTAAATCATAATGTAAATATCTGATATGCAGGATATCTGATATGTGACCCTCAAAGGGGTCACAGCCCACAACTTGAGAACTGCTGGTCTAAAGGAAGCCATTTATAAGGGAGGAGTTGGAGAACGTGAGCTTTAGTCACTATTGTCGGGGAGGACTCTGAAGCCAGGAGGAGAGGACACATCTGAGGAAGGAACCTGTCTCTGTACCATGCTGAGGCTTTGATAATGTCACTCTGACTCTCAATTGCTGAAAGACTTCCTGTCTGTCCCTTCAGATCCTGTTCCCTTCTCCTTTGTTTTATCTTATGCTCCAGAAGGCTATTCTCCTCAGACTCTGTGACATAGCCACTGCCCCAAGCTTCAGCTCAGAGAATACAAGAACATAACCAGCAGGTTGGGGGTGGGAGCAGCAGAAGATGGAGGAACTTCTATCTAAAGCCATGGCTTGTCAGGTGGTCATTTGTCAAAGACATTATTGCTCCCCAGGCTCTGACAAAGCTCTCTTTGAGCCACCAGTCTAGCACAGGGAAGCCTTTACTGTACTGCTGTTCCCTGGGTTCGTCCTTAAATGTCCTTTATACCTCTCAGAAAGGAGTCGAATACACACCCCTTACCTCTATAATTAGTATATTATCATCATAAATAGCATGTTTTTATTACGACATTTTCATACACATATATTATGTACATGATCATATATATTTACTCATTTCTATTATTTACTTTCCATCCTCCTGCAAGGCCTCTTTCCTTCTCTTCCACAATAGTCTCCCTTCTACATCATGATATATATGCATATATATTTATTTAAATATAATTATGTATACAAAATATCTAACATTTTTATTTCTGAATTTGGCCTATTTTGCTCATTATGAGAACTTGTAGTTCTATAACAACTTTCACAAATGAAATAATTTCTTTCTTTCTAGTTTTACAAAATGCCACACATGAGTGTATGTATATAGTTGTATAAAACTCCATATATATATATACTATACATGTATATCATATTTTCTTTAGTCATTCAACTTTTGAGAGCTGACTCTATACCTTCGTTTTTGTGAATCATGGCACAGAAATGTTGTATATGGTTTGCAACTCCTTCAAGTATACACACAGGAATGGTGTAGTTAGGTTACATGGTAGTTCTCTTCTATTATTTATTAATTTGAGGCTAAACCTCAAGCAGCTTTGAGTAGCCTGAAATTCCAGACACAGCTAAGAATGACCTTAAACTTCTAATGCTTCTATCTCCAACTTCCAAATGCTGGAATTAATGGTGTACACTACAATTCTTGACTGTAATCAGCACTGGTGATGAAAACTAGGGATGGCTACACTAATTATGAACTTTGTATTATAATATACTTCTCTCTAGAACCCTGGGTGATATACATTGCTATTTACTGAATGCTTTTTAGCTTCTCCTAATCTACGATAGTAAAATGTATACTGGGGAAAAAAGTTAAAATTCTAACCAAAGTCTGTGGGTGTGTTCTTCTCACTGTAAATGAACTAGTTTTCATTTTAGCTAAAGTCAGTCTTTGACATTTGATGGGTAGGCGAAAAAGAATCTAGAGATCAAGACTGACCTCAGCTCCATTGTGAACTCCATTCCAGCTTATGTTACAGAAAACTAACTTTTACAAGCAAACAGTCAGACTCTGAAGATGTTGGCTTTGAGGAGTCAGCCTTTAGAAACCTCTCCTACTTGGGATATGAAATCCTACACCTTATGGGACCCGGACTGTGTTTGAAATGGCTATAAGGCTCTTATCCTGTTGGATTTTCTAAGAAAATATTTAAGTCAAGCCTTGAAGATCAGAAGTTAGTTTATGTTTTAATCAGATAGTTGGAAACTTAGGATTGGATTGGACCAAGTTGGTTTCTACTCTGGAGCAGAATCACTAAAAGACTCACATATTGAAATGTGTGACTTTCTTTCTTTAGTTTAAGGTTACCTCTGTGCAGGCGTAAACCCATTAAATTCTTTACAGATCTGCTATGGGAATATTGTTCTTTGGGTTAGTGTCCAAAGCTGCATTTTTATAGCTTGATGATAAAAATTCTGATTTTTATAATAATGATTCTCTAATCCTATGGAAAACTCAGAGGATAGGAAGTCATAGCTACTTTTGTGGTCACCAAAACTCCTGAAAGAAGCAATATAAGGAAAGAAAGGAAGAACGGTTTTTAAGCTTTAGAGATAAGTCAGTTCATCATGATGCTAAAAGCTCGCTGGCGGCGGGCGGTGTCAGTATCTATGGTGGTATGAGCACATAGCACAATGGCATTCATGGCAATGGACCAGGAAGCAGAGAGAATTAGACAGAACTAGGGTCAGGTAAAAGTTTTAAAAGTCTGACTCTAATAAGCTGTCCCCACCAGGCACGCTTTAGAGCTTGAAAGGGTCACAGCTTTCAAAATTGCACTACAAACTTAAGACCAAGTATTGAAAACTTGAGCCGAAGGGAGGGCATTTCGAGTCAAACTATAATAGCTGATAACAGAGCAGCTTGAGCTGAGAAAAGGGTAGTTGTTATGCTTCTCCAAGATGAGACAAGCTCTCTCCAACTCGCCAAGGCCACTGTCCCCATAGATGCACCTACAGGTCTCAAGGCTTCATCTCTGTTGGAAGAGATGTGGTCATCAGATGCGCCTGCTAGATCAGCAGGCATGGTGTTCGTTCATAAAACAGTTTCTCATTCGCCCATTCATTGAATCAGTCACATGACAACTCGTATTCACTCTTTACTTGACACTGAATTGTCGGTGATGCAGTACTGAATGAAATAAAACGCTCATGACGATTACATGCTCCATGTGATTGAAAAGCCTTTCCTAATAGTTCTTACCCTCTACTTTTTTCCCCTTGACTACAAACAGGTAGATCATAAACATTTCCAAAATCATAATTTTATTAGAATCAATTACATATAGAATAATGCTCTTGACATTTTCTTTTGTATTTCTTATATGAATTATCTATCTTATATGTATTTCTAAAGATGAATAATGTCCTATGTTTGTATTATTGAATAATTTCTATTTTGTTTTGTACTATCTATTGACTCTAAACCATAATTTAGCTGGCCAGGGGTCTTCCTCTTCAATAAAACTGCTGACTAAGAAAATTAATATAATATATCCAGAGTCTTAAAGAGTTTCAGATAATCAAACTGTCAATATTTGCAAGGGGAAAATCCTGTGCTCAGGTTAGAACAAGGTGATTTGGAGCTCATAAGGTTAGGCGCATGTGCCTGAGAAGATGGAGTCCACATATGTGAAGGTTTAAGGGGTTACTTTGTGTTCCCAAACTAGACAGACACTCATATCATCAGAAACAGGGTCAGTTTCTTAGCAAAGGGTATACCTCTGAGTGATAAAGGAGAATGGGTTAGGGGGAAGTGTTATAATAATGAAAATGGCCCCATTGCTTAAAGGACGGGCTTTTATATTGCATAGTGAGGGCTTTTGGGAGTTATTTCCATAGTGCAGGGTTATATGTAGGTTTGCAAGATATTTTATACCACTCGTATCTCATTATCATTTCCACCCAGAAATGTACCAATCCTTGTCAGCCTTAGCTGAGAGTTTCTATCTTTATAAATAAACTTTTCTCCTAATTATTTATCTTTTGTACCAGGCCTTTAGGACCTCACTTTCAGTTCCATACTGTCCCCAATCCCCATATGGAAAATGTTCCTGAGTTTGGCTCTATATATGTTGTTTTAGGACTCAAGCAGTAATAATTCCATTTAGAGAGGGGGAAACCAAGTACATTTTTACTATTGATTTGAAAAAGAAAATAGTCAATCCAAAGAATTAATATTTCATTTTTCCCTATTACCAAAATTTTCAATTGCTCCTTTAGCTTATTTAATGGATTACCTATGACACATTGCAAATATAAAATTAGTACATCTGCGTCACAGAAGATCCCAGCGTGATTCATATGTTCCACCATCCCACTTTCCAGTCAATGCTTTTCAACAATAATAACTGATATTTATATATAAGGTAAAATAAAATTCTAACTATGTTTCTTTCTGTGTGTGTGTTTCTCTCTCTGTCTCTGTCTCTCTCTCTCTCACAGACACACACACACACACACAAACACACACACACACACAAATAAACGTGGAAATTTGAAACTGAAAGCAAACACCTTAGGGGTATTTGTTTTTCTGCCTTCCAAGGGGTTTGAAAAAAGGATTGCTGCTTTATGAACTGTGTGGATGGGAGGAAGAACTCATGAAAAGATTGTAGAGGCTAGATTAGCAAGGAGGACAGACAAAACAAATGAAGCAGAGTGCCTGGGCTATAAAGAATCAGAGAAGAGGACTAAGCAGTAGGAATTAAACCTCTGTGGGAATTCTGCCAGTCTCCTGGAACAACTTACTCCCTCATGGCCACACTTTCAGGAGGCAGAGTAGTTGCAGAGGTTAAGGACACATTTATACAAAGGCCTTATTTACTTCCGATGCCTCACTAAGAGTGAATGAAAGAGATTACCAGAATTTCACATCAGTACCAACTGTGGTCTATAAATAAAAATATGCAAAGGACACTTATGAATACATTTTCTTGGTAGGAAAGAGTTCTAGAAATGAGGAGTTTGTTTCTGCATCCATACCTCTCAGTCCTGACTAAGCTACCACCTGAATGGCTTGTTGAATTTTAATGAATTCAGTGTAACAGGATTAAAATAAAATTATTATGACCTGTAAAACTTCATCCACAGCACCCGATTCGCATGGTCTGCCTGTGCAAGACCCTAGGTTTCTGAGAGGCTCCTCTGTGTGCACTGGCCACCTCCCCTGCTATTCTGAACCACACACTGCTGCAGGCCTCACTTAACTGAGCTCTTTAGATGAAGTTTGAGCACTTGCCTTAATGGCTTAATCGCCCACTGAAAATCTTTAAAAATAAATTTGTGTGTGTGTGTGTGTGGGGTGATGGATGGGATTCCTCCCATATTCTGAGCATCTGAATACTTGGTCCCTGTACCAAGTATTCTGTCTGGGTGTACTTAGGATGTGTGGCTTGTAGGAGGGGATATGTCACTGGGACAGGCTTTGAGGTTTCAAATGCCATGCATGGCCTCCAGGGCATTTCCTAGGCTTCATATTTGTGGTTTGAGATATGAGCTCTCTTTTTCCAGCTTTTGCTGCCATGTCTACCATCTGTTATTCCATCATTAAAGATCCAAACCCTCTGGAACTGTAAGCTCTCAGTAAACTCTTTCTTCGGTTGGTCATGGTGTTTAATCACAGCATTGTCAAAGTAACAAAGACAGAGTGTGATTGTGCCTGTGACTGCCCGTAGTTGACATTGAATGTCTTTTCATTGTTTATCCTATCTTTTGAGGCAGAATCACTTGCTGAAGCTGGGTCTTGCCAATAGCTAGATAAACTGGCCAATGATGCACTGTCTCTCTTGTGTCTGCATCCAGTGCTAGAGTTACACATGTGCAAAACCAAACTTGGCTCTGGCATTAGTGCTAGAGATCCAAACTCAGGTCCTTACACTAGTGCAGCAGGCACTTTATGGACTGAGCTGTTTCCTTAGCTCCTTTCATTAGGGAAACGAGTTTTCCCTAGAGACTCTCACTTTCAACCTTTTCCTTACTCAAGTTATTGCTCCATCTGGAACATCCACTGCTTTGGACCCATCTAGCTCTCTGCTTCGTTCAGGAAACCATTCAGGGTTCTCCAGCTAAAGTAATACCTCTCTGTTATATTTGTGACTTAGTGGGTGTTTCATCCACTTCCCAGCCCTCTTAGCACTAGATGCTTCTGTATATGGTCAGCACGTGCCCCTCAACTTTATTATTGTGTTCCCATAGTGAGCCTCTCATGTTTAAGGATGTAATTTTGACATGGCTTAATAATAATTTCTAGTTTTATGCTTATTTTTTATAGTGTGTCATACTGGAGATAATGTCATCTTTATTTCCAGCATTGTGTTTGGGCTTTTGTTATTTCTGTTCTTCACACTCCTAAGAAGTGAGTGATTTTTATGTATTTATAATGAATTTCTTGAGGTCTTGAACTAAGTGTCTATGTTTGATCTTGATCTTCGAGTCACTAGCCCCTGTGTTCTGTTTGCTTTACACGAGATTTGATATATTTTCTCTATTCTTTTTATATTAATATGTTTAGATTTATTTATTTTATGTGTATGAGTGTTTGGTCTGCATGTACACATATGCTCAACATGCAAGCTTGATGTCAATGGAGGCCAAAGGATGGCATCAGACTTTTTGGAAATGAAGACCTTGATATTGTAGAGCAAATAAATACATGCAGGCAAAACACTCACCGCAAATGAAATTCCAGATTCTTTAAGTCATTCTCCAGTCCCACTGCATTCCCTCAGGCTGTGACAATTCACCTGCTGTCCATCTTTGTGGATTTACCTAATTCTTCATATTTTACCTAAAGAGAAATTTGTGAATTTTTAAAATATCACTTAGCATAAAGTTGTCAAGGTTTACTCACTTTGTAGCCTGTATTGGCAATTTATTGTCATATATTTTTTTAAGAGAATGTCAATGTATAGACACATTGTGATGGTTTATATTGATTGTCAACTTGATAGGATCTGAGATCACATCAGAGGCAAACCTGTTACTGTTTAGAGACTGGATTAATCAAGGTAAGAATATCCACCATATATTCCACCATATATGTGGGCACCATCATTCCAGGTGTTGCAGTGCTGAACCAAAAAGAAAAGAAGAGGAAGTTAGTTGAATATCAGCATGCATCTCACTCTGCTTACCGACTGTGAACACAATATGAGCAACTCTCTCGAGTGCCTGCTGCCACGACTTCACCACCATGATGAGTGGTACCTTCAAATGCTGCGTCAAAACATACCCTCCTTACCATAAGCTGTTTTTTATCAGGCATCTGTTATTTCTATGAGAAAAGTGGCAAATACACGCCCAACCATTTATACATTGATCCACTGAAGGTAATCTGAGTTTCTAATTCAATGTTAGCACTGTGGGACAAGCAGTAAGTAGATAGGCACCACAAGTTGGTAAAGTTCTGGTTGTCATGTCTTTTCATTCCTTCAGTTCTGTTTGTGATTTTTGATTTAGTGTGAAACTCTTACAGACCGCAAGTGTGGGTCATGGTGTCTCTCAATTATGCCAAACTGTCTCTTAATTGGAAAATTTTGTTCCTTTGTATTTAAATTAATTGTTGATAAGGATTTACACTGGTTATTTAGGTATCTGATGTTATATGTGTTCTTGTGGTAGATGGGAAGGAATCAACTCAGAGATCCAAAATTGGACAACTGTAGAGTCTGGCACTCTAAATCTTCATCAAGAAAAAAACTTCATTCTCAGTAGGTCATAAATCTTTAGTCCTACCTATATATAGACACTTTCTTTTTATGTTGCTAAAACTAATTGTATTTTCATATAATAGGCATTGATTAATAATTCATATTCATTTTTTCTTTTAAATCTTAAGGAAGTATAAACATATGCCACAAATCCAAATACATAGCAATGATGGCTTTCTTTATCCTGTGTGCTGACTCCTGGTACCACTGCTCACTTCATCACATGGCTTTGAGTAACTGCCAAATTAGGATTTGCTTATTAGAAAAACTTACTTGTAATTAACTCTTAAAATATTTTGTTTATATGGAAATGTCTTAATTTTTTACTTACAGGGAAAATATTGATAGATATATAACTCTTGGTGAACACTTTAATGTGTTGTCTCAGTGCTTTCTGGATTCCATGTGATCTCATGACATATTGGCCGTCAATATGGTAAAGATTCCTCATACAGTTTCTTTCTCATTGCCTCAGGATTCCCTTTAGCTTAGAAATTTTGCTTTGATAGAGATCTCCTTGAATTTGTCTCCCATTGATTCCCTGATACTAGCAATGGACATCATCAATGCAGGTTGTACATTTTTAATGCTAGGCTAAAGAGTTGGGAGTGTTAGCAGTCATATGATAAACAACTGAGCTCTTTGTAAAATCTAGCTTTTCTACCTAGTAAGCAATTTTTGGTTTTGTATTCTAGGTTTTTTTTGTAGAAAGAAAGAGTTTGGAGTTTCCTTGTCTCCTTTTTAACTCATGTTAATCTATAAATTGATTTTTATTTTAATAACCCACAGAACTCAAAGAAAACAGAGTTCCAACAAGAAAATGAGAAAAGAAAGATTCATATACAATGTGTGAGCATCTCCAAGGCATTCCTGGGTCCCATAAGTCACTAAGGGGACCCACAATTCTTAGAAAATACCTTGAACTAAAGGCTATGATTTTATGTTTTTTTGTTTAATATTAAAAAGATACAAAGATGGACTATTTTTGTGGGGTTAGTAATAATACTAAAAAAGAATTAGAGACTTAGATAAAAAGCTGAACTCTAAAGTAGCAGCTACCATGTTTAGTTCACGTTAGGCAGAATTTTTAGTGTAGGCTCTAGATCTGCCACACGTTCCAGGTGAGAGAAGGTATGACAGGCTGTGCAGTGGTCTCATTACTAAGCTTTCTACCTTTAAAGCCTCTCAGGATGTGCCAAGGAACTAACTGTCCCAGGAGTGAGAGAAACTGGGTTGCTAAGTTAATTCAGTCAACACTGAGGAAATGCCTTGATCAGATTTTACTTTCTAGAGTTGAGTAGTTCCAACCTTGAACAACAGTACTCATGAGTTCTGAGTAAAAAAACTCTCCTGAGAATGACTAGGAAAATCCCAATTAGACACATCAAGTTTTCTTTCCCAGAAACTCTGGATTGAAGCAATTCCACATTTTTCCAAGCCTAGTGAGTATTTCAGACAGTACCTGAGATAATCCATATCCTTTGTTTATTACCTAATTCTGCCAAAGATAAGCAGTCTTTTGTTGGTAACATCCAGGGAGCTGAGTTTGAGCCTCATTGTATTTCATTGTTGGGATTTCATTAGCATTTTTAAAGGGTAGGAATTGGCATAGCCTTTTTTAATTGTGAATTATGGCTTCAGTATAGGGGTAGTAAAGGAGATTGATGTAACATTTGAGACAGGTTACTGGGAAGCCTCAGCACTGATTGTAGAGCCTGTCAGAATTTGTCTTTCATGTTCACATAAGAGAAAAAAAAACGAGAAATGCTTCAGGGAAAGGGATCATTGGAAGTCCTTTGTCTAAAAACCTTGAGATGTTTGACATCCTATTCTTCCTGACCTCAGGGTGAGAACTCCTAGAGCCAGGGAGGGTGTTTTTAATGTCACAGCTTGAACATGACTCAACATTTTAAATTAAACGCACTGCTTAAGCCTTCTTATAAATTTCCTGGTTCCGGTTCTGTTGTCTCACAGTATTGGATATATTTCTGTTTCCTTTGCTTTCATAGATCTAAATAATAGAAGCCCTTTATAGTTCATCCAAAGCTCACTGACTCGGACATGTGGCGTTCACATTGTATGAGTAATTTCCAGGATGCTTCCTTTTTTTTTTTTTTTTTTTTATGTGCTGAGCTGCATGCCAAGGTAACTTTTAGACAGCACAATAGCATGGGTAATGAGCAATTATCCAGGCTTGTGTTACATCTCTTATGGAGGAGTTGCTACAAACAATAGATCTGTAAAATCAGGAACATTTTATTATGTGGGAATCATTCCTGCTGGAGAAGGTTCCATCATTTTGTCTTCTCGCCTCACAATCTTATATGTAAATGCCTCAAATTTTCATCCTCCACCCCACCCCTCCTTTTCTGGTCACAGAGAAATCTATCAATAGATACCCAAAGACAGCTGTAATTAGGTAAGCTGGGCAATTAAGTAAGGAAGCACAATATCTTGCTAACAATGGGCCTCAACTGTTGGGTGACATTTTGATAAACTGCTTCAATATAGTGTATAGCATTTTGGTACCTTTCTACTTTTTAAAAGGTCAGTCTCTAAGAAGTAACATAGACAAAGAGGATATTTAAAAGTATAAGGAAACTCAAATGGGTAGCCCATTCCACTTTTAGAGATGCTATCTTTAACTTTCCCATCAAAAACTCCTTGCTAGTCAGTCTACATGGCCTCTTCATACCACACTTTGCAATTTCCATACTGCAAGAGTTGGTACTAGAAGAGCCTTTTATCTCTCCTATGGGTATTTTCTCTTACTTGAAATGTCATCATATTTTCTGCAGGGAATTTAGCAGCTGACTCTCTTGTGAAGACCTGTGTGGCGCTGGCTGTCTCCCTAAGAAGATTTATCTAAGCACACTCTCTTCTTGCACCCTAGTAGCGAGGCGTTTATGGATATTCTTGAAGCCATGGTGTGATCCACACTGTTACTCATGGGTGGAAGCTGTAGTCAACTTCACCATAACTCTAGGCTAGAGTTTCTTACACACCCCTGAGAGCATTTGCAAACCCTTGGGCACTTCAGTAGAAGTCCAGATGGCTGACCAGAATCACAGGTCCTCATGTAACTCTTGAGAATGTCTATGAAAGCTATTGTGTTCTGCTGTAAACTAGTGCTTTGACTCTCTGAGCAAAGTTGAACTAGATTTTGATTGCCCATCTTATACATAAATAAAACTTGCCAAGTTTTCACTTACTGTGAAAAACGATTATTCCTAAGACAACTTTAAGACCAAAATTAAAAACAAAATTTTCACCTTACTAAATGGCCCACCCTTGGCTTTCTAAGTCTTGCGATGAAAATGAGCTCACTTCATACTATGTCCTGCTTGAGTACACATTGGGGAGGGTTCAGCATCACCATCTTTTGGCAATGGGATAACTCTTCCTTTCAGTTATTCTGCAGAGATTATGAAGTGCCACATTAGCTTCTTTTCCAGCTTCATTCGAGAGGGCTGAGATCTGAAGCAAATCCTCTGTGGGAGCAGCACACGGGCATGGTAAGCCCAGACAGTGGTCCTGTTGTTCAGACCATGGCTACAGTCATCGATATGCAGTGACAGAGCTGCTCTGTCAAAGAAAGCAGGCTATCCCTACTCATATCTCACCTAGGGCAGAATCATTTAAATAAATATCAACATTTAACTACACACATTCTGTAGTTTACAAGTTCCAGACAGCAATAACCCCCCCATTGTATAGCAAGTGATAAAAAAGCTGAGGCTACAATAGGCATGTATCAAATATCCTATTTCCTTGCATCTTCCCTGAAAGCCAATGAGAGATCAAGATTCAAATAGTCAATATGACACTTCTATTTAGAAGGCATCCATGGATCTGAGCATCTTTAAGGAAGGCGATGAAGCATACTACCAAACCACACCCATCACCTGTATGATATATTTAAAGCAAGACCCTATGAATTTATTCATGACTCGTGTCCTAGTGCTTCAAACCTATTTTTGGTGGTCCTGCCTCTGCTCACGTCTTTGTCCCTGACTCACCACTTCTGACATACTGAGCATCCTAGTGACCTATCTGAAGGAACTTGCCATTCCTCTGTCAGCTCCTTCTGGTGATGGGTCTTTTGCCAGTGTGGTTTGCTGCAGTTTGTTCTTGGGCTCCATTGTGCTTGTTCTGGATCTTCATGGCACACCTGATTCTCACTGATACCATGAAACCTAGATTGGGTACTTAGTTGCTGCTTCTGGATTTTCCCACTCTTGAACACCTAGTGCTGAAGGATTCTTTTTGGCAGCTCTCTCTGAGCCAAAGATTCTGGACTTTGTTATTCTATTCTGTCTTATCACTGTGACTTAGTACTGACAGCAAAGAAACAAGAACTATTGATTAAATGTGAATGGAGCTGAAGTCTTCCACGCTCCTTAATGGGTTTCCATTGAATTCTGAGAAGCACACGAGGATTGGAGAGACTGGTAGTTCATATTGATGGTAAGGTAGAAAAAATAATGTGTATTGGGTAGCTACTGAGGACTGAGCATTTTATCTTCCTCATAGTCAGAAAAAAATCTTTCTGGGTTCAAGAAAAGGAAATCTGAATGTACATGCGATGGTGAAATTAGAAATACCAGATCATTTTTAGAGCAAAGGAATGGAAGCATACGATTCCTTGAAGATGCATCAGGCACACAACGAGGAAAACAGTGAGTAGGTAATGGACCATAAAGAGTGATTCAATATTAAAACACAATGCAGTAAAGAAAGTTCAGAAACCACGGGTTTGGAGACTAGAAAGTTTGTGTTTTAACACAGAATATGTAAGGGACTCTGTATCTATTGTTTCTTTTCTGCACTTTTTTTTTTTGGCAGAAGAACCCCCAAACATCTTTTAGGAAATGTACTAGCAAAGTAAATTATGTGATTACCTGAAATATGGACAACTATATAGGTGTACTTATATTTTTAAATAGCTTGTATTGATGTGCCAAGATAAATCTGATTTACAAAACAATGCATTTACTTTTCTAGTAGATATTATTCTTTTACTATTTAAAGACCTTATTAGTTACCTTTCCACTTCCTTCCTTATAAATATTAAAAGTTAATGGTTTTCCAGGTCATTAATTTACCATATAATTTCTTATCAATTTTTTTCACATTGTTTGGAGAGACTGTATCTTTCTGTTGAACCTTTGTGTATTGCAAACGTACTGTTACTTACTGCTTAGATAATGCCCTATTAATTTCAATGGATTCCTTTTGACATAAAAATGGATTTGCACTAAAGAGCAAATAGTACCTCCATACGTATCCAGGCTGCATTACAATTGAGTCCATCACATTATGCATTTATAGGTGTCTACCCCTGTTACACGATTGAAATGGTCTGCCATAAAAAATGGCCACGTGAAAGCCTGGCTTCACTTTCATGCATTTTTACTTGCAGTGTACCTGGGTGGAGGAACAGAAGATGAAATTTCTACCCACATGAATATGCTAACGTGACCCACTGGCAGTAACACCTCAGCACTTCTCACATGTCTTTTCCTGAGATCCCAGTGACAGATCTGGTATTGGGTCAGCATGTCAGAGAGCCCAGAGACCTCATGTTTTCAAGCACAAAGTGATATGTGATGATGCCTCACGAGCAGAAAAGGTGGGCTCTTCCTTGTTTGCTGTGGAACCATTGACTGAATAATTGAAAGCTCTAGGAGGTCTTCAAAAACCCGGTTTACCATTTAGAGTCCTTATGGCCATGGTTTTAAACACATGCTCACTGTATATATGAAAACTGTTCAGGTAATTCCAATGTTCCATCTCTCACTAGACATAGGCAATCCATTTCTGCAAAGCTGAATTCATACACAGGAGCAAAATCCTGATTCTGAGAGAGCAGCCTGGGAAGTGCTTTTCATGGAACATCCTGCTTAGACTTCTGAAAGAAAATACATTTTGTTGGATTTCATTTATTCTTCTTACTTTTGCATGTGTTAAAAAGTCACAAATGCAGATAAATATACTATGAGAGAAATGTAAAACATCCCCTAGGTCTGCATTGTGGCTTAAGACAACTAAAGTTAATTTTCTATTCATGGTATAATCATGGCAATGTAGAAAACAGGGTGATGGTACATCAAGGTTTGATTCAGTCCATCCAGATATGCCCCACATCTGTCTTTTCTAATTATGTATACTCCCACAAAACTAGTTAGCATTAATAAGTGTAAACTGCTCTATATGTGATGTGGGATTCCCCTCAGTATGCTGTGAATACCTTGGTTAATGAATAAAGAAACTGTTTTGGCCTGTGGCAGAGCAGAATAGAGCTAGATGGGCAAAACTAAACTGAATGCTGGGAGAAAGAAGGCAGAGTCAGTGAGACAGCATGCAGCTGCTGCAGGAGACAGATGCTCTGGGACTTTTCCGGTAGGTCATGACCTCACAGTGATGCACAGATTAATGGAGATGGATTAGTTTATGATATTAGAGTTAGCTAGAAATATGCTTACGCTATCGACCAAACAGTATTGCAAATAATATAGTTTCTGTGTGATTATTTCAGGAGTCTGGCTGGCTGGGAAATGAACAAGCAGTCTCACCCAACATGTATATAAAGTGGGGATTAAAATTATCTAGTAAGATATCCTTACATCGAATCAATTAAATATTTCATACTATAATCTTTAAAAATTTTAAACTCATATTATTTTACAATTATCAAAACACATATTGTTCTTATTTTTAGTGGTATCTCTTGTTTTCTATCTTAGATCTTCTTCTTTACTCTCTTTCTGTCATAATTTTAAGAATTTAACTATTTAATTCTCCATGCTCTGAAGACCATACATTCCTTAAGCATGGTCCATGCATTCTGACTCATACCTTTAGCCAGAGTCATATTATTAAAAGATGACTTTATTTAGAATGATGTGTGATTGGAATATAAGTGAGGGGAGGGTGCACAAGTGTATTCGCACCCTTATGTGACTGCATATGGGTCAGCTACATGGACAAAGTGAAACAGTGAATTTTGAGATGCTGAAAATGTGGGTGCAAAATACAAAGGACTTGTGGAATTCTTTCTGTAGCAGAAAGTATGAGAACCATTAATCACACTATAACTGAAAAGATAGAAATGTGTAGCAAGCAGAAAGAATTCAGTTCAGGTCTGCTAGCCCAAATACAATGGGCTGAATAGCAAAGCTGAGGTTTCTTAGATGCATAACGTTGTCACAAATGGTCCATGCTATGCTAATGAAACTATTGTGACTAGGAGCTTTTGCAGTGGAAACTGACAGATGAGGCAGAGTTAGGTACTTTCTCAGACAAGCTACTACAGTAAATCATTAAGGCGCACAAACAATCATCCTTCATCAGTGTGCAATTTGTTTCATAGCGATTGCAAATCGAAAACAATGTAAACAAACAAATCGACAACTAATGAACATCCCCCACTGCTCACTGTAAATAGATCTACAACTTTACAAGAACACTTTATCCAACACATTGTCAACTCATTGTAAACACATCTACAACTCATAAACAACTCATTACCCAGTATGTTGTCACCTCGTTGCAATTAAAGTCGAAAGCTAACTGTACTGTATGTTCCTGCACTGAATCCGATTATAGTCCTGGAAAAAAAAAAACTGAGGAGAGCCACTTCAACAACCAGGACGCTTACTTTTCCTCCCACATCAGTTTAACTTTTAAAAGCATTTGACCAGGCTCACATAGAAATTGTAGTGCATTTTAAGCCTTTCCTTGGGTAGCCCACATTTTCCACTGAAACAGAGAAGGCAGCAGTTTCTCAACATGAGTCTCTTTCACAGAGGAAAAGAAAATTGTAAAGTATTCCCCAAGCGGTAGTAAAACTCACAGCTTTTACTGTAATTGCTTTGTGTGAACTGCATTTGGCGTTCTTACCTGGTATATAATCTTTTGGTTAGGGACAGTGTGTGTGTGTGTGTGTGTGTGTGTGTGTGTGTGTGTGTGTGTGTGTGTTTTAATGCTCTACAGGATGATTTTTTTGGAAAGTAAACTTGAACTTATGAACGTCACCACAATATTCCCGTAATGTTAACTTTGCCCAAGGACTTAAGTGCGTTTATTCGGCAATCTTATATACATAATCCTTACAGAAGTGCTGCTATGCTATATGTGTGCATATGGATAATGTGCACTCGATGTGTACACAACACATAAGGAGATATTTCAGCAGCATTTGACACATTATACAAAGAGTAGATTTATCAGAGCAGGGTACCATTTTATAGTAATTGGATTCCTAATTCAGGCCAAACTTCAGCTTTCTTGGTTAATCTGTATGAAAGATAGAAAGATTTGAATTGTAATTTTATAAAATTTTAGGCTTTATAAAGTTATAATATGATATATACAATTATACTTATGACTTAATGTATTTATAAGCCTCATTCATACCATACAACAGAAAAAAGGCTGAACTAGAGAGAAAGAAACTTATATTTACATTTAGTTATTTTGTATGTGTTTATGTGTGTGTGTGTGTGTGAGAGAGAGAGAGAGAGAAAGAGAGAGAGATAGAAAGAGAGAGAGAGAGAGAGAGAGAGAGAGAGAGAGAGAGAAAACATGTGCATGCCTTTGTGTGTGTGGGTAGAGATCAGAAGGCAACCAGCAGTCTTTTACATTGGTCCTGGGCTCTTCAGGCCTGGCAGCAAATCTCTTTACCCATATAGATATCTTGCCAAGCTCACAACAACTTTTAAAGACTGTATCTAAAGAACTAATCATTGACTTCTTTTTGAGAGATTAAGAAGATTATCTCTGGTCATTTCATCATTCTCTTATTATTCTAAGAAGTCTAAGAGTCTTCAGTACAACTAGACCTATGTTGTCATAGAAAATACTTAGAAGAGAGATGATGGCTGTCTACTCAAATACTGGGATGGTGTCAAGCCTCTAAATCCAGGTGAGTGAATTAGAATAGGTTTGTTTCTTTCTAACTATGTAACATGTTCTTCTTTAAGCCCTAGTTTCAATGTTTGTATTATGTGACTGAAGGTTTATTTTGAGGGTTATAGTTGAATATACCTGTCAGCTCATGGTTGTCAGCAAGTGTTCAAAAATGGTGATGATGATGATGAAGATGATGAAGGCATTGATCATGATGAAAAACAATGAGGAGAATGGCAACAGCAAACTAGCTTGCTGTCTTGGAGAGAAGTCTCTGGTCAGCCATGAAAAAAAAGTGTTTGTTCAGTTATCCCTAAATTATGTTTTGTTGTCATCTCAGCCATTAGTGATAAGACAGTATTGTACACTAATATCTCTTTGGGAAAACACTTTAGTAGAGAGTCACGTACTCTCTTTCTCTCTTGTGTGATGTAGTTGATGAATAACATATTCTAAGTTGTGTATAATGTTGTAGGTTGATCCTCCAAAGTTAATAATACTGACAACATTTATAATGTAAAAGAGAATTGAAGTTTTCTCTTGCACATGTGTATTAAGTCAACATACTAAACTCATAAAAAGAGAGATTGATTGTTATGATATAAATATAAGTGGATGAGAAGTTAAAACATGTGCTCAAGTCAGTTTTGTCAGGAAGTGAACATTTGGTCTTGAACCACTCCCTTAACCTGGCTGCAGGAAATTGAGCATTTTTATTTACATTGCCACCTCTTCCTCTGTCCATTCCAAATGCTTTACAGGTCATTTAGTCATTCAGCAAATATTTATTGACCATGTCCAGTGTGTTAGGTACTCTTCTAGCCACTGGACATCCATTGTGAGCAGAGACTCACTGATGTTTTTCTTTTCCAATGTGAAGTAGATGAGGCACCGTGAGTACAACATAATATAATGTCAACTGAAAATACTATGAAGGCTAAACAAATCAGAGCTCATGGAGCTTGACAGTGCTGCCTATTTTCCTTAGAATGTCAGGGGAGGTAGTTCTTGATTACAACCTGAATGAAATGGCAAGAATGTCACTCATTTCTACAAAAGAGTCAATTACTATAAAATGTAAGGATTTAAAAAGTTTCACCTTTCTCTTTAATATATGTTATTTCCTTTTTAATTGTGTATATATTTGTGTGGCTACAAGGGGGTATGTGCACATGAGTGCAGTGCCCATAGAGAGGTCATTAGATCTGCTGGAACTGGAGTCAGGTTGGTTCTAGGAACCAAGTTCGTGTCATTTGCAAGAAGAATGTGCAAATTTGGTTGTACAGGCAAGTGCTAGCAGAGGGAATCTCTAATCATTAGTCAGCCGTATGGTACTCCGGCAGCGGCAGTGACTTTCCTGAGACCAGGCATCATCTGCAAAAACTGATCATGATTTCCAAATGACTTCCAGTTTGTTCTGAAGCCACATACAAGGCAAAACATCTTATTTCTGAAGGACAGTCTGACCTAAGCAAACCCTTGATTGATTACTGCTACCAGCTCCTAGTTCCACTACACAAAAGAAGAAGAAGGAGAAGGAAAAGAAGAAGGAGAGGGAGAGGGTGAGGAAGAGGAAGAGGAATTAGAAGAAGAAGAAGAAGAAGAAGAAGAAGAAGAAGAAGAAGAAGAAGAAGAAGAAGAAGAAGAAGAAGAAGAAGACTAATTATTCCTGCCCAAAGTGAACTGACTTGGACAACAGCTTTGTAGAGATCTTGTCTTGTCTACATACCACACATGGCATTTATAACCACCAAGAAGGAAATATTCATGAAAATAAGTAGCAGAGAAAACAGAGTGTTCAGAAACCTGATGTGTTTGTTACCTTTCTTCATGCTGTCATCAAATATCGAATGCAGAGTAAAGGAAGAAAGGTTCATTTTTGGCTCATATTTCAAGTGATGCAGTCTACCATAGCCAGGAAGGCAGAATCATGAAAATTAGTTTCTGTCCATCACAGTGGAAAGCTACTTGCTCCTATGTCAGGGAGATCTGGAAGTGAGAGCAGAGTGCAGGCACCCTCTGGCTTTCTACTGTCCCCTTCTTATTCAGCCTGGGCTTGCATCAATAGGATGGACATTCAAGTTGGGTCTTCTCTCTTTAATTAACTGTCTTTGGGAGCAACATCCGAGATAGGCCCATAAGTGTGTCTGCTAGTAGATTCCAAATCCAAAAATGTTGACAAAACTCAACTGCCATGCGTGAGAATACTAGCTAGTGCTTACTGAGCATTGAGTGCCTTTCATTGGCCCACTACATTTCTGAATCCTAGTACATTTGCAAAGCATTCTTCTGAGAAGGCTAACCTTATAATCTAAAAGCTTATCTAAAAGAAGCAGAGGCATATATAGGCTATCCCCCATACTCTTTGTGCAAGCACTGATAACAAGATAACAGTGGTTGGGCCATTATTTGACCCTAGGCACCCCAAAGATGAACTTACAAACTTTACCCAGTGCTGCCTTTACCATGCTCCAACAAAATAAATCAATGGCTATAGTAACTTATACCACACCATTAAAACATTCTGTTGGAGCAGACTCTCATTGATATTGATAGAAGGCAAATACGTGAAAGGAAAGAAAAATTATAGTAGGTATGGAACCTTCTTTACACTCAGGCCTGTGTGTTATAATTCCCATCTTTTAAATGCCCTAACTGCAGATGTTTTGCATACACCTCGTAGTTCGGAACCCCCCAAAGTCTTTAAATATCTGTCCTCTCCATGGCCAGAGCATATCAGAGTTTCTGGGTGTCCTTAAAAAGGGAACTCCTTTGATCTAACTGGAATAGGTTGATGACTGTATGGAGTAAGAGGACAAGATGGCAATATCTCAGTAGTGAAATAAGATCACAGCCTCTCTGTGGAGTGAAAATTCCCAAAGTATGGGACTAAGTCCCCTATTACTTACGGTACAATTCGTTCTCATTTTCTCCCTTGCACCATCTATTTTGTTTGGGTCCCACACACTCAAAGCATTTTTGAAGCATATCAAATTTCCAGATGAAAAGTGTGCTTAGAATGTGCTAATATCTGCCAGGTGTGCGGCACCTGGCACACTGTACTGTGAGTATCAGACACTTGAGACACAGAGCTGTGAAGATGTGAGCCCTATAAACTTTATTCAAGCAGGATGTTGTATGTAACTGCTGGTCATGTCTTATCTGCTCTCAAGCAAATAGGGTCAGAGATGATTTAGAATCCAAAAGGAAGCAAAGCCCACAATCCCCTATAAAAACAGACGTAAACGATTTTAACAAATGTTCTCTTTTATTTTCCTTCCTCGTGACATTTTATTTTATTTGTGAGAGCTGAGCTTCCCAGGAATGTGCATCCTTTCCCTGAATCATGCTGCTAATAAAACTGAGAGCAAGCCTAGAGTTTGAAGCTTCCAATATCGCTGGTATTTAATGTCATATTGTTCTTGGAAGCAACAGGAAGGGAAACTCTCCACAAACCCTCCTCAGTCTTACTCTGCCAATATGGAGCTAACCAAGCCAATGAAAGTTCAGACTATACATTGTGCATGAAACAAATGAATCCCGCCAACTCCCACACCATCTGGCTGTTTTCCTCCTCTGCTTTGTGATAATGCACCCCATTCTCTCCTTCTGTACTTTCTTTACCCTTCAGCTGCTGACTCTCATTTGAATTTGCCTATTTGGCACTCCAACGAGACTATCTCAGACCGTTCCCCTCCGTCTTGGCTGACTACGGGTAAATTCCAGATAACTAGCAGTGGTTGAAATATGTATGCACAGAAATTTTATATGAACATCTGCTGAGCAAATGGAGAAGCTTTCGAACACATACCTAGACTCTGTTTGATCAAAATAGATTTTGTCTTTCTTTTGTCTGCCTATGTGAGGTCATAGCTTTTAGTCTTTCTTATAACATTTGTACCTCGCACTAAAAATAGCCCAAAATAGACAATAAAGAAATTTCCTTGATAAGTCAGGTGTTTTAATATCTATGCTAAGTATCTGCTTTGCTCCTTGTTGAAAACTTAAATCTTAAAAAGTAAAGAATAAAATAGTGTTGATATTATTTTTTAAAACAAAATATCCTAAAAATTAGATACTTGTTCAGTTTTCTGTTTGACTATTATAAAACAGAGAGAAATTGTATTGAAAAAAGTAATTGTCAATTGCATGATTTTTCCTTTGACTTTAATAAAGATTATCTTCAATAATTTCTCATAAATTTCCATGACCTACAAGAATTTTTCAGAAAAATCTTACCAACATATTTTTACCCCTTAGAACTGAGATTCCCTCAACTGAGTATGGTGACATCTGACTCTAACCTCACCACCCTGGAGGTGGAAGGAGGAGGAACAGGAGTCTGAGGCCATTCTTCACTTCATAGTAAACCTGAGGCCAGTCTGGCCTACACTGATATTGTCTCAAAAGAAAACAAACAAAGAAGCAACAGGAATAACAACAATATAAAATTAGGCTTTTAAAGCTGGAGATGAAACTCAGAACATTGGGGAAGTAATTTAACAGTAAGCTGTGCTAGATCTGACCCCCACATCCTCTTTGCTAGAGTCATCCTATGTAAACTAGGCTGGTCTGGAACACGCAATCCTCCTAGTCCAGCCTTTGGCAATGAGCTGCCCACCACTACACATGGCAAAAGCTGAGTTTTAAATCAGCATGTGTCAGTATGTGATCTTTTATAAAATTTATTCATAAAGTATATTCTTATTAACACTCAATTTTACTTATTTAAGTTAGATAAAAGAGACAACTGCTGGAAATTTTGACAAATAGAGAGCCTATGTACTTAATTCACATAAATAATGTCTATGTGAGTTCTTGAAGAAAAACACAAGTAGTTTATTCTACTTTACGGTCAATGCTGAAAGTAGATATTTGTATAATGTATTTCATAAAAATAAATGTGTATCACTTCATGGTTTTTAAATATATAAAATTTAAGTCTAATTTTCATCAGAAAGTATTGTCAAAAAACTAAAGTAACTTTAACTTTTTTTTTATTAATAGTGAAAGACTTGGAAACATGAATGAGATGTTTTGACATCTGTCTGATTGGTGACCTAGTAGTCAGTGAGTGATGGATTACGAAGGAAAGGGTTAACAGTGTAGGCAAGCAGACCAGCTCCAGGAAGTACACTCAGGATGTCAAGGTTCAGGTGGGTCAAGGCCTCATGGAGTCAAAGATCAGGAAAAGTCAGAGTGCAGAAAGCTTGGGACTTTGGGAAACATGCCCTGGAGAATATCAAGGAAGTTTGAAGGAAGCACGGTTTAAGAAGCCACCATTGTCAGGCACTATCCCTAACGAGGTTAAGATCACACTCCCAAGCTACTCTCTCAGAACAGAGCTGTCCACCACTGGAAAGATTGAGCTAGGTATAAGGTAAATAAAAGCCCTTTTCCTTGGGACTTCATGGTGTTAGAGCCAGTTGAGCGCTGACTAAGCAGACAGACTAAGTCTTTGACTAAGGAGATGACAAGAGAACATTGCAGCAAATGCAAGCATTCAGCACTGGTTGCAGCAAAAAGAGAACAGAAGCCATTGAATCCATCAAGACTTGTCCTGCTTGAATCTTTACCCCTGGCAGTAGATCACCAGAACATATAGGAGGTCAGTACAGCTCAAAAAGGAGTCCATCAGAATCAGGACAAAGCAAGGATGTGTGAAGGTCACGGGGAAATACAACGGGAAAAACTTGGGCTTTGAATCACAGCATGGGGACTAAACCCTCGCTTTGGCATATATTGTGTTCAAATTCAAAACTCAAAAAAACCTGTTACATGTTCTAAAAGTCTGTCTAAACAAACTACACATTCACAAATGTATCATGCCCTCCTCTCTTTTAGAGGCATAATTTTAATATATATTTTTTAAGACAGGGTTTATCTGGAATTTTGGAACTTGTCCTGGAACTAGTTCTTATAGACCAAGCTTGCCTCAAACTCACAGGGATCTGCCTACCTCTGCCTCCTGAGTGTTGGGATTAAAGGTGAGTGTCACCACTGCCTGGCAATTTTATTTTTTATTGTTCATCTTTAGAAAAATCACCCAGGCCTATCATTACTAGAAAGATTCAAAATTTACAAATGATCTCAGTAACTACTGACATTTTATTTAGTGTCTGTATTTATCAAGAACTCATGGGCCCTTCTTTTTGTGTTATGACACAAACATGGGTTAGATCATACAAAAGAGCTCAGACTTAGAAATACAGTCAACTCAGGTCAGAGAGTAATCACTCACCTATTTATGGGGTCAGTTGGTTCATTAGGCCATTTAGATAAATGGGTTCATTGAGGAGTAATCAGAATGAAAATAAATACACAAAGAGCACGAACCAAGGAGTACATAACAGATGAAGAGAGGGGCAGCCCATAGAGAAGAAGGAAGAAACCTGTGGGTTCATTGAGGAGTAATCAGAATGAAAATAAATACACAAAGAGCACGAACCAAGAAGTATATAACAGATGAAGAGAGGGGCAGCCCATGGAGAAGAAGGAAGAAACCTGGGTAAGCAGGACAACATTGATCATGAAAGTCATAGTGATCATAGACTTCAAGAAGAACTTGTAATCAATGATTAGCTGTAGTTAATCATTATCAGATGATACAATAACTGAAGCACCACTTAATTAATGAGATGGTGAAGCAGGTTTTTTTTTTCTCAGTTAAGGTTTCAAAAGTCACATTAAAATGTGTTTCAGGAATAAGTAGGTGATAAAGTAGATACAATGATAGACACTATTTTTTTCAAATAAGATCATTATAAAATAAGTAGAATGGTAATAAGGCAGACAAGGAGCTTAAAGTTAAAAAAAAAGATGGAAGTCTGCTTCTTGGTGAAGAATTCAACTAGAGCTAATTGTGCTCTTGGTCATGACAGAGGGAGGCCCTTTGAGGGAAGTAAGACGACTGAGCGGCAAAGCTTAGGACTTGCAGGGTGGGTAACAGTTTATGCTTGATAAATGATAAATTAGTGTCACCTATGATTTAAAAAAAAGTTCCGGGAACAAGACACCTGCATATTTGGGCCTTTTTTTTTTTATGTGTGTGTAGAGGGTCTGTGGAAGAAGCAGACAGGAAATAAAGAAAACAAAGCTGGTGGACAGTGATGGGAACATACTCTAATCACCATGAGGTTTGGTTTGGTTTTGTATTGCTTGTAGTTTTTGTTGTTGTTGTTTTGTTTTTTCTTTTTTTTGCTATGTTTTTCTACTTGGAAACAATCCCACATATTATATGGCAGATATATTCATAATTTCAAAGTCACTAACCATAGCAAAAGTGTTTCATATTAAAGTGTTGTTGTGGAGAGAAGGCTTAGATTACTATTTGTTTTGTAAATAACTTCCATGCCACGGAGAGCACATTATTTTTCTTTGATAAAAAAGAGTGAAATACTTGTTTTTATCAGTGGTAATAGTCCAAAAACCATATCTGCAATCTGTTACAATTTACTAAAATATTAAAAGTATATTATAAATAATTGCGCAATTTTAAGCTACATAGATACTGCAAATACTCAAAAATTTCTGTCACCTTCACAAAAAAGTCACTCAACCCTCTAAAAACCCCACATGCTACTTAAAAACAATACCCTGGAATTAGATGATTATTTTTCACTTTGGTTAAAAACTCTCTAGAAAATTTTGCTTAGTGTTGATATCATAAAAGAGGATTAATTTGGGATAGGAAAAATGCAATTTTTGCTTGCTATTGGACTGCATTGCACACACACACCATTAAGGTCTCTCTGGTCATTTTGAAGGGTTGCTGCCTTGCCATTCAGATTCCTGGTGGGTTCTAATCTCCACATACAGCTTTATATTAAGTGGGATAAACTGCTTTAAAATACTTCAAAATGCCTTATATAATTGTATTACCTAGTAGTAACACACACTTATCAGATAAATTCTCATAAAAAGAGGCAGTGGATCTCTAGTTCAAGGACAACCTTGTCTATATAACACAAGCTTGTCTCCCCAGAGTGAATAGAAAGGCTGACGAATACCATTTCAAATAATTCTTTACTATTAAATTTAGTTAAAGGAGAGAAAAGAACCCTTTAAAGGAAGTATTGATTGACATCTTTGATTTTTTAACCCTACTGACAGGAAGGGGAAGCTACATGTAGCCTTGAGGGTACATTAAAGGCTGGCACAAAATGGTTCATCACATTGTGTACCATTTAATGTTAAATATCAACTGAATGTTCTTATCCATCATCCATCCATCCACATGTCTGTCCATCCACTATCTCATAAAGCATTTGCTTGAGTAAGAGAACATACTTACTTATAGATTCATAGAAGGTTTCTACTCTCAAGGTGTTCCCAGTTTAATAAAATAAAAAAGCCTGTGAACATCAAAATACTGCAGTGTGTGGCCATTACATCTCTAGAATTGTGAGAAATCACAGGAATAGCACTAGAAACAGAATGATTTTATTGGAGGGTAGGCATTGTCTTTTGGAGCGGATAAAATTTAACTTGGCAATGGTCATATCAATAAAGTGAATTGGGACGACTTCCAGTTTATAACCAGCACCGCTAGGTTGCAACATTTAAGTAAAAATCTCACTCATAGTCTCTACCTTCTCCAGACTGCATCTTTAAATCACCCTTTAATTGTGTGCTTCTGTTGTGCTCAAAATAGTGTTTAGAACTATGCTTACTTTTAACTGTCTTCATATTACCTTATTTTTCTCCATCAAATAATTTTTTTCCTTCGGATATGCTCTCAAACTTAAGGCTATTCCATGCATAATTAATTACCTTAGTGTTTTTTGAGTAAAATGGCATTAACAAAGACCCATGTGTGTTATCTTGTCAATGAGATGAATATTGGACATATGGATTTGACCATTGGGTCTCAAAAAGGCAAAATTTTATGGCATTTTTGATTACTTTTTAGGGGAGAATTTCATTCCTGATTATTGCATTTAAATCATTTTCACCACTCCCTTTCCTCCCTCTAACTCTTCCTTTCTCCCCCATTCTCTTTCAAACTCATGGCCTCTTCTTGAATTATTATTGATACACACACACACACACACACACACACACAAGCACGCATGCACACATCCACATGTGTGTGTGCTTCTGAGACCATTTAGTGTTACTCTTACATGTATGTGTTTAATGTTCATCACTTAGGATCAAATAACCTATCAGAGGGCTAGACCCTGGAGAAAATTGGTTTTCCCGCTCATAGCATTCTTTTGTTGGTTGTAGCTCTTCGTCTAGGTGTGAAACCCCGTGAAACTCCCCCATCTGCTTTGACATGCCAACTCGTATGATTGTTATGCAGTTCTTGCTTAGACAACTGTATTGTTAATATTGTATGGTACAGCAAGAAATTTATTTATTTTTTGATAAAAAAATTATCCAGAACAAAGTGATTCATCATTAGATTATAGTCTCAAATGGAAAAACTACAGATATTTAAAGCAATAAAGCAAGATAAATAACAGGAAGACTCACATGTTGAATGACAGATTTTTTTGAATACCAAAGAGAATTTTGAAAGTTAATTACTTATTTTGATATTTAAAGCATTTAGATCACATATTCATATTTTAAAATAATCTCTTTATCAGAAATGTCTTACTTTAGCCGTCCTTCTATGGTTTTCATCTAAAGCACTGCTATCCTGAGTACGCAGCCATCCCAGACACTTTTTGAATAAAAATTCTTCAAGAGGAAATCCTGGCTTCATTACAACTCTCTTTTTAATCTGTTAAAATTCCGTCCAAATTTGCTTTCTTTAATTACATAGGAGATTTAGAGAAACATCCAAGAATCTCCAGGGCCTGTAACCTTTTTTTTCCCTCACTTGTTTCCAAACTGTGTCTGTGTTGTCAGACAAAATATTGATATAGCTTCCTTAGCTAGATTTAGTAGCATTCAGGACAGTGATTTATAGCGAAGAGGCAAAGCCACGCTAAACCTCCAGGTCTGAAGTCTAAGGTTTGCATTGCTATCCATGTGGGTCGGTATTTCCTCTACTTTCTTATACAAATAAAAATGCCATGCAAGTAAGAAACACAGAAACACCAAACACACCGTTCAACATTCTGCCGGCCACCTGTGAGTCAGGAGGTGTGTTACTGTTTTCAGACTCTCCAAGTGACACACATTTGTGCAGAAAGAAGGCTCCTGTCATGCTCTGGGAGCACCCTAAGATTGAAAAAGGGCCTTTTACACTGCAAAGGACAGAAACTGAAGCACTGGATCCAAACATCAAACAAAGAAGAGGAAGTGTGTAAGACATCTGGAATATGATTGTGCAGCCATGAGCATCACCTCTAGGTCACAGCATATGTAGCACAAATGATGCCTGTGTGCACGCACGCATACATAGAGTGTGTATGATTTCTTAATACATACATGTACATACTATTATTGCTGTCATTGGGGTCTGGGTATGTCAATCCAGCTGCTGGAAAACAGACCACATTGGCCTTTTGCCTCCAACAGGATGTCCCGCCGTAGACTTTTGCGTGTGGCAGGCAGCCAGTACAATACATCACTGCAGCTGGATTAAGAGGATAACACAAGGTCAAACCAGGAATAGGAATAAATCCTTATGGTAGAATTGTGTAGGGAGTTTGGGAGATTGCTTATCTTTTTTTTTTTTTTAATCCCAAAGTACTATTTCCACAGCCAAAACGGAAGGAACAGTTGTCATTCAGAATGGGGTGAAGAAAAGGACAGTGGGGCTATTGAACTAGGGCAAAACCTTCCAGGAAGCTAAAGCTTCAGCCACAGTTAAATTGGGAAAACTGCAGAAACACTTCAAGGCCATCTGAGAACCTCCCCAAGAGCTTGGATCCTGGGTTCAAGTGCTCTAGCTGCTAATCTTTGGCCCAGGAAATTTACAGGATCATTAAAACCACTTCAGCATGGGGTCTGTATTTACATCACCAGCTTTCCCCCTGCCTCCAATATTAGCTAAGAGAAGATACCTTACACAACAAGAAACTGTTCCGTCATATTGGTGACTTTTAGTATTGAACTCCGTGAATCTCACAAATCTGCTTAAAGTAGATAAGCTTCGGGAAGGCATTGAGTTTGTTTTGATGTAATCTACTTTTGGTTACTATTTCAACACTTTAAAGATCTCAGAAATGGTTTCTGAATAATAAGCTCAAAACAATATAAGAACATTTTGCTTATTAGCATAACTTTTTACCAACTACATCTTCTCACCACACAAAAATATAAGAATTCAGAGTTAGCACTTGGTTGCCATCTGTTTTCTCTCCGAACATCACTTTTAAGTTCTTTTCTTTGGGTTGTTATTAAGATATTTTAAATCATGATGTTCTTACACAGCATGTCAGATAGAAATAATGATAATAAAATAAGTGTGTTAGAGCCATTTACTTAGAACAGAAGAATATTAGCGAATGTTTAATTCTAGGCAGAGGGCCAAACTATCCCCAGCTCCCTCTTCCATCTGCCCTTGCCACATTTTAAAATCTACCTTCAAGTATACATTTCTTTGTCTTTAACAGCAGAGTTTCCATAGAGTTCAGGGGTTTGGGATCAGAAAGACAGAATCCAAACCTCAGTTCTATCATCTATTGGCTGATAATCTTTTGAAAGGTTGCTTACCTTTCCTGTGCTTGGGATCCCCTGCCCCTGAACTGGGGCCAATGGGAATCTTAGGTGTAGGTTTGCTGTGTGGTTCACTTAAACTGACATAACACATTTAGGACAGCATTTGATGGGAGAACCTCAAAACGTTACCTGTGATCGTGTTTTCAAAAGAGTCTACAATGAGATCAGGTCACTGGCTTCATCTACCTGCCTTTTGTTAAGACTGCACCTTAATGTGATCTCTAAAATCTTTATAGACGACCATGTTTGTCTGCATCTGTATTTGTGAGCATAGATTCTCTAATACATCTGGATAGCATTTAGCTTCTCATCTTTAACTCCTTACTCAACTCTTCTTAATGGGCACAAAGGGACTTTCTGTGGAGTCAGCACACTGTCATGTCCCTGACTCCCTTTGCTTAGAGTACATTTGGATCATGGCCAAATCCCCATTAAATTTTATATTAATCATGTCTGTTGGACTCCACTGGAAAAGAAAAATAAGGGCACTAGAGAGGGCAGCATCTCCGTAGGAACACACGTGTGTTAGTTTTTCTAAGCAGCAAGCATTCCGGGTCTGAGCTTCTGTGTTCAGAATGTCTGTATTGGTGGAAAACAATCACATCTGGAAGGGGTTTGCTTTTTGTTTAATTTTAGTATATCTAAGATATTGTGATGAATCTGGTTATTCCGGTGTGTGTTTACTACACACTCTAACAGCATAGGCCTTTGGCAGATGTTAGGTGTATATCTGACTGTTGCTGAAGACCCTCACTCAGTGAACATGATTCTCAGTTTCACAGGTCTCTTTCTCTCTTTCCCTGTCTGGCATTTATATTTCCTCCCCATCTCCTCTCCTCTTAGGCCTGGAATGGCTGCGTTGTCTGGTTGTGTTGCTATTTTTTCATGTGTTTGTGTGTGTGTGCATATGTCATATGCTGTAAAACATTCTTTAGGTTTCATAATATGTGAGGCAGCCCAAGCAACAGTCTCCAAAAGTTGGGAGCTTCATAGATTTCTTTTATCTTCTTGATAAAATGTTGACTTTTCCTACTGACTTTTATCTTAATACCCATGTTCATCCTCTATATTCCTTCATTTATTGTTCTATATAACAAGAATGTGAATTAAAATATTATTTAATATTTTGTCATAAAGCTCTATAGTTAAAATATCATTTCAGATTTACTTCCCACTCTACACATTGTTTATATCAGTAAATAAAAGATTAAACAGTGGGAATGAGTTGCATACTACTATAACTATTAAATATAACAAATTTCACTATTTCATTATACACACATTTCTTAAAAGGATGGATGTGTCTGCTTTGTTTTTAGTTGCTGTATATAATATGTATTTGTACATGAGTTTTAATGCCAGAATAAAATAGAGATCAGCACCAATTCTATTCATCTTCTCACTTAGTGATCCAGGAATGGGAAAACCTTATTTATACAAGTAGGTAGTTAGACAAGCAAGGAATTTCATCAGAAAACTGACATTCAATTCTTCATGCTGTTGGAGTTCCATGCCAAAATATCATAGCGTGATTCATCATCAAAAAATATTTTTAGAGTCCTATATCTAACAAGTTGACTAAGTGCTCCTTCAACTTTATTGAGAGCAAAGAATGATAGACAGTCAGCCATGAGAAAGGCTTTGCTACCAGTCATTACAGTCATTCATGGCCCCAGTTCCTGGGAAGGCTACCAAGATCTAGCAAATAGGTGGTAATTATTCTTGCTGTGAACTTTCTTTGAAGGACATTATTTAGCTTTGGATCACTTAAACTAGAGTTTGGAAAATAAAATGTTGTCAGTTTCAAACATCTTTGTTAATATATTTTAAAAAACAATTGTTTCCAATCATCACATGCTTTGAATATGTTTTGTTAAAATTGCTCAGCTGGGTGCAGTGGTTCACACTCATAATCCCAGCTCTAAGGAGGGTGAGGGAAAGAGCATAACAAGTTCGATACTAAACTAGGCTACAAACAGAGTTCAGGCCAACCTAGTCCACATAGAAAGACCATGCTCCAAAATAAACATCATGAAACAATCAATAAAAACAAAAATATTTGCATCTATAGATTTGATTCTTTCCATTTTCTAAAATGTCCACCATTTAACCTGTGTGTCAAAGCAACTTTTGATGGTCTAATCAATCAAATCAAGCTAAAACTTCGATTTAAAAAAACCCTGATGATAAATATTACATACTTTTCTATGGCATTGTATTTATGATTTCTAATCATCACCAACATGGTTACACATTCAGTTGGCATACTAGGCATGCTATCTTGAGACATAACATAATTTAGGTTCTCTGGTCTCTCCTTTGCCTCAAAGGATAGGCCAATGTTTTGTTTTGCTGGTAGAAGATTCTCCAAAGGAAATGGCTCATTCAAAGAGAAAAATTAATAAAAAGATTGAGGTTGTTTTTGAAAATACCAAGTCTCCCACACACAGTTTACTAAAAAAGATGTATTCAAATCTATCATGAGCTGAACAGCCCTGCTGAGTAACTTCATTTTTAACAGAGATCAGTGAAAGAGAAAGATCTTGTATTTGTGGTACTTTGGTAACAGGAGGCATGCCAGACAACAATATTAAAAATTATTCCATTTTCTGTCATGAAGGAGCATTTTACACTGTCAACACGGGCAAGAGAGGTGAAGAGCTAGTATAGAACATTAGCTTTGGAACCATTGCATAGGAAAGGGCATGGGGGATTTAAAAGACCAAGACACTGATTCTTATATCTATTGCTGCCACCTACATGATGAAATGCGCACACTAAGTGCATGCATCTTGTGCAAAGCTTATTAGACTATCTCTACAAATGCATGCTTAGGGATGGAAAAGATGTGTCCTCATATCTAAGTTGACAGAAAATCCTCGTACTCAGTGTGACATCAGAGACAGCAGGAGGAGTCTCCTTCTCCATTATGCATTTTGGGTATAATGTCTCACTATCAAAGCTTTGATTGCTTTCATCACTCCAAAGTGTTCTTTTGACCCCTTGGAGAATATATCTCAATACTGTAAACTACAAGTTACACTTGGATTTTATAACTTCAATAAACCATGAGAGGAGTAGAGCTGATGTACACAGTGAGAGGGCAGAAGAAGACAACATGATAGGAAGGTCCCAATGAGCTACTCTGCTCTGATTGATGTTAGTGTGTGCTACAGCTTCTAATTTCAAGGATTTCTTGACAGTTTCTTTGGAGTTAAGTTCTGACAGTGCAAACAGGCTTAGTTTTATCCATAACTATAGATTCAGTAGTTTACTGAATCTTACAGGCTCCTGATCCCAGTCTAGCTTCTACACAAACTTTATCACTAACTCAAGCATAGAAATGATCTCATCTGTTAGGCATTATCAATTCTTGTTAAGAAGCATAGGTATTGGATCTGGAGCATTGGCCCTGCAGTTAAGAGTTCTTGCTGCTTTTGTAGGGGAATTAAGTTTGTTTCCAACAGTCATGTTGGGAAACTAACTACCTGTAATTCCAGCTTCAGGAGATCTGACGCCTTCTTCTGGCCTCTGCAGGCACTACACTCATGTATATAGGCTGTCTCTGTCTGTCTGTCTGTCTCTCTCTTTCTCTCTTTCATACATATTGAAGAGAGAAGCCCAGATATCCCCAGTCACATGATGACTATGTTTATGTGGCTCAAACCTATGGTATTTCTATTATATATGTTATATTAATCTGTAAGACTTCAGCAGGGTACTCAAATACCAGATATCTTCTCATTTCATTAGTGAGAGTGAGCTGTGTATAAAAATGAAGATGACTTAAGGACATATAAGAAAGGATTAATATCATACATTATAAAGTCATCAACCTCAATAATACTTTTAATTATTTGGCATGCTATCATGATATCTAGTTTTGTTGAATATTAATCCTTTGTGGTTATCAAATGTCTCTAGCATCCAAACAAATTCACTAAAGGCAAAACTCTATCCTGAAACAACATACCTTTGAAATGTGCCAACAGGGTCTGCCAGTCAGAACCTAGTATGCAGAAAAGAATTTGTAAACTGTTTCTTGTGTCTGCAGGGTACTCACTACTAAGAAGCTCATACCCATTTTGCAGAAGGCCTCACGGGTATGTTCTAGCAAATGTGAGCTTCCTCTTTCCTGTAAGAGTCTCTCAGATTACGTGATAAGAGATTTAGTTGTTTGTGTGTGTGTGTGTGTGTGTGCATGTGTGTGTGTTTTACATACAGCATTTCTGTAAGTAGATGAGTATTGACAAGACGCAGAAAATGGTGCATATCTAGTGGTCTTGCTGCTGTATGGGATCAAAAGATAAATTAATGTATCTGTATTTTTTCTTTGTAATTACAACACTTCCCTATCTATTTCACAAAGCTGTTGCAAGTATCAAATTAAATCACTCATCTTTTTTACTTGGAAACTATTTGCTTTGGAAGGCATAAAACACTGTATAGACGCAAGTCATAGTTATGATCATTATTCTGGAAGGTTTGTGTTTTAATCCAGGAAGGAGGCAAATGACTCAAATGTCTCACATGAAAATTAAACTCCTGGCCTAGAAACAACAAAACAATACAGTGTTTCATCATTTATTGAGAAAAATTACACAAAACAGTCATGAATATATTGGGGTTGAAGCTGCTGACATGAGGAAATTTATAATGTGAATAGGATAGAACCCGAACTTCTTATCAATGGGTAGATAAGACTCTGAGAGTTCAGTCCAGGCTTCCATTTTGGTCTCACCACCTAACTCTATGTTCCATACCAGCCTCCTAAATGTTTATGCTCTTCCACATCTGTGTTCATGCTGTTTCCCAAAGCAGAGAACACCTTTGCTGTATACAGATGAATTCCTTGCTCCCTTTACCACCTACCCTGACTTCACTAGCAGAAATAAATTGGGTGATTCTACCTGCTCCTGTAGTTTTTTACATGCCCATCTATTTCTCTGACTTCTACAATTTAAATTCATTTGCTATCTATCTTTTTTCAAAGTAATCTGTTAGGTTCCCCCACCCTTTTTTTTTAACAAGGAATATCTCAGACTCCTAATTTGTTAACTGAAGTTTACAGCAATTAATTTGCTGGCTAAATGAAATAGAATCTAGTAATTGTGCAACATAAATGGATAAATTAACATGGAAAGAATTCAGTTTGCAGTAAGCACAGGACAACATATAACTGGGAGGGGAAGTGGCAGAATCTTTCTATAGCTACACACACACACACATTATATCTATTGGAAGACAAGCATTTAAGTCATTTTCATTTTAAAATGTTATATTATGCAGCAGGGGAAACACAATCCTTCTGCAGAGTCCAACTAAGGAAGAAGCTTCACATCATCTCCCATGTGACAATGGGGACAGAGCAGGGGAGACAGATACCTAATGAAAGGGTTCTCTAACTTCAGAGAACAACATATGTAAAGGAACATTTTGGATCGTGTTGCAGATTTTGGTTCTTTTCTAAAGTGATGATAACGGTTTTGATGTCATATCAATATTTTGGGGGTCAGGTGATATCTAGAGCCCAAAGCTCATGAAAGAAGATACAATGTTGCTATCTCACTTTGAACAGGGCATCCGCTTTTCAAATAAGGAAGCAAACACCAGCACATGAATGACACACTTGAGGCAACAATGTCCAGCTGATTTCTACCCCTTAATGGGTTTTTTAATTCCTTAAGAAATTTAGGTTGTTCTTTCTTCTTAAGGCTATAAGCATAAGACTTCTCTTTCTGTTTCCACCTCCTCCAGAAAGGATCACTTACAAAATGGTCACTGACCAGTTCTGATCTGAAATGCTTGTGTCTTCTCTAAGTCATGTACTACAACCCAGTGGCTGACACTACAATACCAAAAGGTGGGGCTTCTGGGAAGTGATTAGGTCATAAGGTTAGAGCACTCTTTATGAGATTAGTGTTCATATTAAAAAGGTTTCATGGAGTTTGGTGTTCCCTCTATTCTGGAATTACATCAGTGGAAGGTGACCTTCATGAACCAGAGAGTGAGTCATTACCCAATACAGAGTTCGTGGTGCCTTCCTTGGTCTTGGACTTGGAAGCATATTAAGAAGTAATGGTGTTGCTTATAAAGCAATTACTCTGTTACACTGTGTTACCATAGCCCCGGGACTAAAACAAGCACTATGACTGAGACATAGTCCCAAAGGCCTCCATTCAGATTGCCATCCATTATTGGTGATAGAATGCAATTAATAGAATCTTACTATGAGACATGCTAACACTATTAGATGTGAAGAAATTATACCAAAATGCACAGTAACAAATATGGGAACATTTTGATTAGATTTAACAAAGTTTAATATAAAATAATATATGAAAAATCTAAAATATTATTAGAAAACCATTTATGCCAGAAGCACAATTGTTGCTGCACCTACTCACAATAAGCAGCACTTTAAATGTAAACACCATAAAGATAACTGCTTCTCATAGTGAATTTGTCTAATGTGCTTAGTACATTTAAACTCAGGTACAATAGAATGTCTTGTCCAGATGATCTTAGACATGGTATTTAAGTCTTGTAAGACCCAGTGTCCTCCATGAACAGAAAACTATTTGTGAAGATTATTGTAAAGACTGTGGGGGGAAAAAGCGTTTAAGTCTCTGTTGTTCCACCGAGCACGCTAAATACTTAACATACTTTTCCACTTAGCACTCCTATGATTATGTATGACTATGATATGATCATTATTTCTCTTCTTCCCCACAACCTCTTTTTGTTTCTCCCCATTTAGGGTTTCTTATTCCTGTGTCCTTCTTCTTGCTGAGGAATAGCTGCTGGAATCTTGTCATGTCTTATTACATGAGGAATAGCTGCTGGAATCTTGTCATGTCTTATTACATGAGGAATAGCTGCTGGAATCTTGTCATGTCTTATTATATGAGGAATAGCTGCTGGAATCTTGTCATGTCTTATTACATGCTTAGGAACATATTTGTTGTGATTGTCACTGTTAACAGTCAATGAGACAGAACCTAGAACTACCCCAGAGATGCAGGTATGCCTGTAGGGGATAATTTTAATTACATTAATTGAGGTGGGAAGCTCTACCCACTGTGGGTGTTACCTTCTCCTCACTGGGATCCTGGTCTGCATGAACAGAGAACGTGATGTGTGCCTTAGTCACTCTCCTGACTCTGAACACTATGTGACTTGTTGCTTCAAGCTCTTGCCTCGTTGATTTCTCCATTATGATGGAGTGCACTCTGACTTGTGAAGAAAAATAAGCGCTTTCTCCTTTAAGTTGCATTTGTAGGGTATTTTTATGAGAGCAACAGGAAAAGTAACTAAAGGATTGGCCATTACTAATAAAACAAACAGAAACAACAGCAATAACAAAAACCTGCAGCCAGAAGGCAGATCATGCTGAATACGATACCCATAACTAGCTCTGAGGCTAAGACACTATAGATTGGTTAGAAGAGCTTTTAGGCTGCTACAGTCCTGTGTTTACACAGTCAAAGTCAAAGAATGATGCCTTCCAAAAGTGTCAGAACGTAACATGCCTGGAGAATGTGTGGGCCAAACAAACAGCGTGTTAATTCAAACGCCTTACACACTTAGGCCCAGCCCTTTGCCTTAATTTCTTTTAGTCTGTAAAAATCTTACTCCACATCCAGTTGCCTGGAGTCTCTGTTTAGAAAATCATGCAGGAATGTTCTTCCATGATTAGATCCCAGATCAAAAAAACAAATGAATAAGCTGGTTAACCAACATTTTGACAATAGCATGGTGAAACTTGCTTATGGGTTATATATTAAATGATAATATTGAATGTGATTTATTTTTTAATGATCTTTATTTATGAAGGTAAATTTTATCACACTTGTAACTTAACTTTAGGTGGCTTGACATAAAACATCTCAAATAAACACTTAACTATGAATATATAAAAATGTATGTATGTATATGTGTGGAGAGAGAGAAAACAGAAAAAATACATAAATTCAGAGACTTTAACTGAGGAGTATATGTACTTTATTATACATTATAGATTACATTATTTATTTATTTATATGTTCTATGTATCAGTGTTTTGCATGCATGTATGTAGTATACCATGTGAGTACTTGCTCTCTGAGAAGGTCGAAAGAGGACATTGGATCCCCTGGAACTGAATTAACAGATGGCTGTGAGCTGCCAGCTGGGTTCGGAGAATTGAACCTGGGTCATCTGCAAGAACAACAAATGTTCTTAGTCACTGAGGCAACTCTTCAGCCCAAGTTTTTAAAAGAAAACTGGTGTGCAAAATCCTTCTGTATATGGGTTGCTTCTATTAATTAATGAATAAAATTATTTTGGCTTGTAGCTTAGCAAAATAGAGCAAGGTGGGAATTCCAAACAGATAGACGCCATGTAGCTGCTGGAGGAGAAAGACACCCACATGCCAGTACCTGTAAACCATGAGACTTGTGATAAAATATAAAATAATAAAAATGGGTTAATTTAAGATATAAGAGCTAGGTATCAATATAATTAAGCTAGTGGCCAAACAATAATGCAATTAATGCAATTTCTGTGTGATTATTTTGGGTCAGAGGAAGCCACATATATTTTTTTCAGATGGGATCTGTTTGCTGGTGGTGAGCAGGGGTGCCATGGTTCCCTTTAAAAGAGACTTACTGACTAAACATAAAAAATGGTGATTTCCTGGTTCAGGCAGCACAAACTCTGACTCTTTCAGGAGACTGAGCACTTGAATGGGGTTTGTGAGCAGTGTGTTACAAACTGTTTAATGGTATAACATAGACCTGCTACATACCTGGATCTGGGGTGGTATGCATGCCTTGCAGAGGTGGTAAAAAGGCCTCTGCCATGTTGGACTGGGCAGAAACAAAAGGCAAAGCAGACTTAGTCCTAGCTATGCCACTTAACATTTAAGAAGCAGTCCTGGTCAAAACAGTATTACGTATATTCAATAACGACAAATTCAGATTAAATAAAAAAGACTTCTAAATGAGTCACAATATTGGGTAAATTTTATAGGCTTGGTACAAAAAACATAAATAAAAAGTTATTCAAAAATAAAATTGTTTTAAAAAATAAAACA
>JAQHUG010000101.1:2888520-2906101 GCA_028555095.1 Dicrostonyx torquatus | reverse complement strand
GGCTAATATGGTTATATTGACCAAGACCACTCAAAGATCTCTGTAAATATCCAAAAGTACTTCACCCAATAAAAAGCAGAAAGCAGTTAAAAAAAAACTATGCCCAAATTCCCAAATAATGTTTATAAATGTTTATTTACATTTAAAGGGGATATGCTATAGAGATGAATACTTTACATTGGTATGAATCTTGGTCTATTGACACAAATTTAAGGTCAATTTTGTTATATGTATATTTCTACTCTTGATTAAGGTATTGTGTTTGTGCAGCTCATTTAGAAATGTAATATATAATTAAAAATACAGGTTAATAGATAGTTATCTATAATATTTAAGCTTTATAGTCACATTACTTAGGTTTTCTAGATATATAGAAATCTATTTCAGTTAGATAGATAATCTTCAACACTTTCAAAGACCTACGGAATATGGCATTTAAAATGTTTCAAAAACTTAGGACTTTTCATGACAATGAGACACTTCTGCTCTAGGCAGCACAGTCTACTTCAAGAGGAAGATGGGCATCAAAGAGGCTTCTTATGAAGTTGGTTAGCCATTTGGGCAAGAAATGTTCTTGCCTGGACTGCTTGATGGGATGTTGTACAAAAGGGACTTCCAGGACCCACAGAAAAATGACTACTAAACTTGTCTAAAAATGAGAGGGTACTTTGGGGTTCCTGATTCATGAAAGAGACTGCCAGACATTCTGCAGGGCACAGAAGAAAGTGACTGACAAGCTGTAAATATAGGCAGAACTATCCTTGAAATTTCTGCTTCATGAAAAGTTTGCTCAATACTGTGGGTTTGCATGCTAAAGATGGATCCCACAATGTTACAGAGTAACTTTGGGTGACTATCCAGCTAGCAAGATGTCTCTGTCATCTTCTAGAGTTTAGGAAGTTGTTTAAACTCATCTATAGTTTAGGAAATTGTTTATAATGTACTTCCTGTGTACTTAGGTAATATTATATCTTTATAGTGGTCTTTGATAGAGTTAAAAATAGTTATAATTATAGTTTTCCTTAGTTAGAATAATGAATAAAGTAAATATAAATATTGTAACTGCAATTCTTGCTTAATACCTGTTTTGTTATATATAATTTTACTATGTTAAAGTTAAAACCTTCCTTTTTATTTGAACAGAAAGGAGAAAATGGTGTGGGAATTTCTTCTGTATATATGTTGCATTTATTGGTCAATGAATAAAGCTGTTTTGGCCAGTGGCTTAGTAAAATAGAGCAAGGTGGAAATTCTAAGCAACTAGAAGACAATAGAAGATGAAGTCAGAGAGATGCCATGTAGCTGCCAGAAGAGAAAGATGCCTGTGCATCAGTATCAGTAAACCACAAGTCTTTTGATAAACTATAAAATAGTAAAGATGGGTTAATTTAAGATATAAGAGCTAGCTAGCAATACACTTAAGCTATTGTCCAAAAAGTATTGCAATTAATACAATTTCTGTGTGATTATTTTGGGTCTGGATGGCTAGGGAATGAATAAGCAGTCTCTGATTACAGAAAGCAGGATTACAATTTAAGATAAAGAAGCAGCAGAATTAATTCTTTCAAAAGTTAACAGAGAATACATCACTCTTACTACAAAGTTAGAAATGTCAAAAGGAAGATGAGCAGGCTCTTGAGTCAGGCAGTCCTAGGTTTCAGTAATGATTACATTATCTGTCACTTTACAAGGCAATAGTGGAAAAATTAGAGGACCATGTTAGGCCTCAAAGTGAACACTTTGAACAATACCCTCTTGTTTTGTAACTGCCCCTGCTGTAGTGACTAAACAAGAGAACACACATGACAAACTTGGTACCCAAGCCTGGCACACACGGAGTCATCATGCCAACAGATAGTATATCAGAGGACCTGGGAAGAAATTTGAAATTGCCATACCTTCAACCTACATTCACTACCTGGTTGAATTTTGTTTTTCTTTCTGACTTTTAAAAATTGTTTGTAAGAAGCTGAGACATCATCTTAAAAGCTGGAGTTTGGTAGGATAAGTTGGTAGGAATCACAGGAGCAGTGTTCCCACTCACTGCCATCTCTAAAGCCAACAATTAAAAAGTGCTGGGAAATTTCAACTTCAGAGAACTAGCTGAAACAAAAGAAGAAAGCTCCAGCTCACTATGTAATAACTAAGCCTCTTGTTACATGCTGCTGTATTAAATATAAAACATTTTCATTTCCTTTGTATAGAACCTGAAAAGGGGTCAACCAAGAACTGTGACTGCCGTAATAAAATGTACATGGTGTTAATAGAGTCCACTTCCAGTTACACGGTGACTGCAGATAACCAAAAAGATAAAATGCAGCTTTCACAAAACTCAGGGGCTCAGTGAAGAATTAGCATGAGAATTGTGCTCTCCACTTACCCAGGAGAAGGTTGGCCAAGGGCTGAGATTTATGCCATGAAATTTAAATGGTTTTCTCCTGAGGTTTTCTTGACAATATCATTGAGTGCGGCTGACTTGGTTTATTGGCTCTTTTGATGGGGAATGTTTTTGGAAGGGTGGGGAGTATGTGGGGGGTATGTAGGAATGAGGGTAACCTATTTCTTTAATAAAACCAGACCTTACAGGTCTCTAGGGAATTTTAAAGTGGGGAATTTGGGAGAACAACACATGCAGGAGTCTCTGAATGGTGAAGCAGAATCAACAACATTTATAAATTACATTGGGGGAAAAACGGAGCATGGTACGATCCAAGTTCTTTTGTTGGGGTGTTTATAACATAACACATGGCTTCATCTCACCAGGCTTCTGAAATTAGAATGGCTCTGCTGAAAGATTTTTATGGATCAGACTTTGAATTCACGAGAAAGTGTTAGGAAATTTTTTTGCAAACATGAAACCTCTCCCTGAATTCAGACACAGGTATCTTAGCTTCTGGGAAAGGTCATTCACAGCATGCCCAACACAACTGCACTCATTAGCTTAGAAACAGGGCGATGCAGATTGAAGATGGGAGAGGCCAGACCTCTAAGCAATCCTGGCCAAATTTAATTACCAAGAGGGTCGCTAAATGATGGCACGCTTAGCTAAAGGCAGCAGAAGATGCATGACTGTAAATCGGGAAGCTGAGAGAAACAAGAAAATCAAAATGGAAAACAAATCAGATTCCTAAAAAGTATCCCAAGGTTAACTTGAACAAGCCTCAGTGGATAAGAGAGTCAAGCCTTTATGCTCTCAAATTCCCTTGCTTCAAAAGACACCTCAACAGCAATTCATTGATTTCCACAAAGGCCAGAGACCTGTGTCATCTAGCCAATTGAATTCTTTTGTGCTGTACATGTGTTTACCCTATACTGTCTGTTCCCATATGATTTTATCTCTCCATGTATATGTTTCTCGTGCCCTAGGTAGGACACAATTATTCCATTCTTGCAACCTTGGGAATTGACATTTCATTTTTGCCCTTGTAATACACAAGTGAATTAAAGGTCCATGTCCCGTGTCTTTAATGTTCTACTCTTTCCATGCATTTTGAGGAAGTATCAATGCAAGGAAGAATTCATTTCCAGCTGCAACTGAAGGCAAAGCAAGCATATAAAATAATAGGGACGCTGTTCTTCAAACGACTGCGATTCTGGACAAGGAAATAAAGAGAGGTAAGGCCAACATTAAAATGACAAAACTGCAGAGAATGCTTGTGAGAAAGGAAGTTTACAATGGACTGCCAGGAAGCCTGAGCTGGGCTCCCAGGAGAAGGTTGTGACTGTTGGCAGCCCAGGCTCACGTGGAGCCGGAGAGGCAGCGTTGTCTTGTGCTCCAGTTTCTTTTGGTTCTGATCCCTCAACTGCTGCTTCGGGTGTGACACTCTCGGTTCCAAACAAATTTCAGCAAAACCTCAAAATATTTTCAACTACAGAAACCCAAACATGATTTCTACTGAGTATCACAAACCAGCTGAAAGCTGGGTGAGGCGTCAGTACCTCTCAGAAAAATGCTCGCAGAGGTGCTTGCAGAGCTCTGAAAGAGAGAGCACCCCACTCGCTCTTCCGTGTAATTGTCAATGGATCCCATTCAGCTCTGGCTAGCCCTCTTTTCTGAAGCAACTCCATTCCCCTTCTTTCTGTAACTCTCAACCTTGCTTCCAGTGCTTTAGGACCGGGCTCCTTATGTTTTAAAACAATAACACAATTGACATTTATTGGGCAGGTGGTAGCCAGACGTCTTCTCTGTAGGGAGATAAAATTATTTTAGGGGTTTCCCCTCCTTCCCTGCCTTTCAGACTAAGTGAATCTCAGCACCTGAACCAAGCCGCAAAGGCCATCCATTAGCAGAGAGAAGAAACTAATTTGACTCCCTGGCACCTCTCATACCCAGCGATCACCTAATAGGTTGCGTAGTGTTAAGTAGGAGGCTGAAGTGGGAAAGTTTGTGTGCAGTAGCATACATGTTCTTTGCACCAACTCACACATAAGGACCAGTAATGGGGAGGATGGATACTAATTTGTTAACTGTTATACTTTAAATTAAGTTGCCTTAATTTCTTTGCTATATCTCAGACAACTCTTTTGTACTTGGTAATAAAATAGCATCTACGTGAGTAGACGCCATTTTAGCACATTAGGTTTAAAAAGACACTTGACAGGTTTCAACCAGTATTTGATTGGCATCACAGTTACTGTGACGGCCTTAACACAGATGGACCGTTTAGGGTGGATCTATCCTCTGCCTTCCAGTGCCTTCTCATACAGAAGATGAGAGGGAAGATTAGGTAAGGGACACCCAGAAGAATAAGTAAGGGCATGGAATCTGCTTATCCTGCCCTACACAAAGAATTGCATTACTTTTTAGATTTATGCTTCAGAGACAAAGAAATCTACATGAACCCTTGCCTCCCCGTGCCTTTCCTGTGTGTGTATGTGTGTATGTGTACAAGTTAATCACTGACATTTATTCCAAAGACATATTTTTGTATTCTCTTGTATTGATTTATAGCTTACTCTTCTTACCATTGTAAAACTTTTTCACATATGACAAAAGCTGGGGGACCCACAGCCAGTAGTATCCTTTACTACGAGTGTTAGAGTGCGATTATCTTAAGTGGTCTTTGTACACTTTGTCAATATTTATCGATAGGATCCACAGGCACTTGGATTGATGCCCTCTGGAGGAGTCTGCGCTGATGGCAAGTTACATAGGGGAGGGTGTGGTCCTGCTGTAGGCCAGAGCTAGCCAGGCACCATTGGGGTGCTTAGGGACCATTGACAAAATGTCAAGCATTTCAAATTCCTGGCTAGCATTCACCTAATACCTAATACCATGGCAAGTAGAATTGTGACTATTTTCTCCAAGGGACCAACAGACACAGAAACAGACATAAACACACAGGAAATAATTACAGACTCTCCATCTCATTCCTTTCTCCTTCAGTTGCATGCTTCCGCCTTTCTGTCTCTCACATGTGCGTGCACACACAGACAGACACACAAATAGTCTACAGGGAAATTAAGCAGTGCCAATGAAACACTGTACTGAGAAAGTTCTTGGATAAATTAACAACACAATTACATTACATGACATGCCACAAGATGGATGAGGAAAACTTGGCTGGTATTATGTTCTGATTTCAAATTGCAATTTATTTGAGGGTTTTAATGGATGCCTTATTAAAACATCTCGGCCCTGGTCAGGTTTCAGCATATGTCACAGTGGCCTGTGATTGATGACACCCTCTGCTGCTTCTCTTGCACATTTGCAGGGAATTTAAGCAAAGAGGGAATGAGCTGAGGCTTGCCTTAGTATTGATCGTGTGGAGGTGTGCTGCCTGGGAGCACAGTCTAATAACATTCTCTTAGCAGAACTGCTTCACATGAAGGCATTTATTACAAGAACCCAAATGTTATATTGCTCAGAATAAAAGAATATTGTACAAACAAAGGAGTTAGCAGTGAGTGGGAAAGAAAAAGAAAGGCACAGCATGCTGGGATCCACGACTTGTTATCTTTTAGATACCACATTTCTGGGTGCTGATGGGAAAATCCTGAATAGAGTTGAGGTTCAGAAATGAAAAAGAAAGGGAAAAATGTGTAGCTTTGTCTTTGTTTACGCAGATCACGAAGAGGTACAAACTAAGATACACAACGGGTGGCTGCTGGGTGAGATGTCTCTCACCCAGAGTCATTGGCAAAAAATAAATAAATAAATACAAAACCAACCAAACAACAACAAAAAACCTGGGTCACAGGACTTCAGCCGTGCAGCCCCTTGTGTGGGGCTATTAGTGAAATGTTCTCACATCTCTTAGCCAAACAAGATCAGTTAATATCTAAGGAGTATTTGTGCACTCAGTACCCTATAACAATTTAATAGGTGTTTGTCATGATTAACTTTAAAATCATTATATGCAAAATTTTACTACTGGAAATGTGATAAACCCTCATGTACATAGTTACATTTTCATATTGCTCATTTAAAAATGCATGATTTCAGCCAAATAGATATCACATGAATTTGCCTATCTAGTCATAGATAAAAGACAAAAGGATAACCGTAGGAACTTTCTCCTAGGGTAAGTTAATGGAAAATTGAATTTTTCTCTTTTATATTTCTCTGCATTTTCTGTAACTTTCTACAAGAAATATTCATTAATTTTAGAAACAAGAGAAAAGACATGTCAAAGAAATGTGTGCTTCAGAAGCCTCTTTAGAGAAGTATATAGAATAAATATAATGTCTAAGACAAAGATTCATTTTGCAGTGGCATGTGAGTCTCTCTCTTTTAATATAATCAGTATACTGAATACTAGTATTAAAGAATCAGGAACAAGCAAAACAGCGATACTATTCCCACATAAACATAATAGAGAAAAATCCCACAAGAAATCCGAGAACAAACACGAAGAAAACCAGCACCAATACCTTTATAATTGTCGATTTCAGCCATGGTCCTTGTTTCCTTTTTCCTGCTTGACCTACTATGATTGTCATTATTTGAACTGCCACATTTATTATTTTGTAAGTCTGTGAGGGCCAATAAAAAATCTCACCTAATTATATTGAATCACCTAGCATCCCAGACCAAGGCAAACAGGATGAGAAAATGGCCAGCAGCTTTCTTTGAAATGGAAGAGAGAAATAGTCAGGGGATGAAAAAACAGCAGAAACCAAGACTGCCCTGCGAAGCCAGCTTTATGGGTCTCCCAAGAAATGGATACCAAAAACATTTTTTAAACGTTGACAGAAATTGTTAAGTTGTAAAAATGGATTTCCTAGTATTGTCAGTTGAATGTACCTTCTAATGTACAAAATACCAAATTTACAGTCTTAGGATAGATTGTGATGGCTTTGGTGGAGCGATACTGGGAAGAAAGAGGAAATATGACTTAACCTTCACCGCTCCTGTTTCCCGTGGACTTTAAATTTCATAACCCTCTTCTGTGTCGTCACGGGGCCCTCATCTTTGGTGATTGAACGCCTTTCTTTTTCTTTTACTGTAGAGGTGGCTATACACTATCAGAATCTCTAGATTTCTTTGTTCTATCAGGAAGAGCTGGTTTCCAACCTTAGGAAGCTGCTTTAGATAAATTACCAAACACTCTTTGAGTGAGTGTCATCTTAGCATAAAGGGACTTGCCTCTCGGTGATGTCCTGGAGCGATCGTTTTTGAGAACCTACGTCATTCTTACATGCCACCATTCGGCAACTCTCTGACGGAAGGTTAGGCCCGGACTAGTGACAGTGAGGTGTGAGTTTCAGACCTAAACATGGTTAAAAGCAGAAACATTTGCAAAGTATTATTGTCCAGGTATGTGACTGAAAGCAGATGCGCTGTGTCTTATTAGGATAATTCACACAGCATGTCACTGGTGAGTTAACAGCAAATCACCAAGATTCCAGGAGCAGGTATTTTGTTAACCTCCAAAATCTAATTTATTTCAGTGGTGGGGGTGGTGTGTGATAGATCCTAGGGCCTTGAGCCGATGAGAATTAGATAACAACCAGTTCAGCAGGGGACTGGTGAGTCTGGCTTCTTGCCTAAGCTTGGATGCTGTTTTTTAAGGAAGTCACCGAAAGGAGGTCTCTATTGTGTCGCAGAGGCTAGGCACGTCACCCGGGACCTGCATTTGGAGAGTTCCAAGCAAGTGGAGGCAACCCTGCTACAGAGTCAAGCTCCTGCTTGCATTACTCTGGATGGTATCCCATCAACTTTAAGCCATGGAGTCAGCACCACACTCAGTTCTCAGAGGATCCATGACAACAAGGAGAAAAGGAAGTGCGATTGACTGTGGACCATTACTGAGGCTTTCTGCACACTTACTTGCAGCTTCTGGAATGGGAAAGAAGGGCCTAAAATTCATTTCCTTCAAATCCGGGTCACAAGTAATGAATGGGATTAATGGGAATAAAAACTATATTAGGAAGAATAATGCACAAAGGTCATCAAATGAATGACAAATGACCCCGATGGAACCCTGAGTAAACTTCTTCAGTGGAGTTAACTGAACCTACAGAGAATGTGGTTTATTCTGCTGGAAATTCTGAACCATGGACAGGTCTTCAGAAGGGATTCATGACTTTCCACAATGACCACGTGGAACTTAAAAACTTCCCAGTGAAACTGAGGCTTATCGTGTGGGTCTTTTCTTTTTGAACAGTCAAAATGATTATCCCTCAAATGATTTAGATTACATCTATTTAAATTTCAGCCCTTATGTCTAAATGGAAAATAATGGCCAAATATAGAATATATGTTTAAAAAGAGTATTACTCCCCTGGAAATGTGTTATGTGTCACTAGCAGTTGCTTTCTGTTTAGCTGCAAACCCACAGTTACTGATCACAATGACAGGACTAAAAGTGCAGAGTGCAAAGAAATAAGTAGATATTTTTCTGGCAGTTTGGAGCACAAATATAACCTCCCAACCTGCAGCATCCAAAGGTGACATCGCAAAACCGAGTCCATTAACCTTTCTAAATGGTTGTGATATTAAAAACTGACTCTTAATAGCTGAGGGTCATCATCTAATGCAATAACCGTCAGCAATAAAGAATTATGGATTAAGAACATTATCTATCTATAAAATGGTCATTTATGACACTAGTGCAGGGGCCATCTCTAAAATGCACATATACCCGCAGTCAAGAGTTCAGACCTAATAATATACATTATGCTTTTATTAGTGCAGTTATGATATTAGTGAATTTTAAGAGAAAATCATAACATTTTTAAAGGCTCAGGGTGTTTATTTCAAACATGAAACTAACAAAGAGAAAGTCTTCAGATTTTCCTTTCTTCAAGCTCTAGCCCGGCCAGGTGAGACTGACTGACCTGGAAGGCATGTAAGAAAAGAAACATGCTTTCAAATTGTCTAGTGCCATGTCAACAGGAAAGTGTGAGTCTGGTTGTATAATTGAGGAAGAGCAACTCACATGGAAGCTTATGTTCTTTTTATCAAGTAGACAATTCTTCATTTGGGTTGAGCCTTTGGTCATTTTTTTTATCATAGTTTAAACAAATTGATTCAACACATGCTTATGGAATAATTAATATTGTCATTAATCAACACAGATATGCTATGTTTGAATTACTCACATATGAAAGAGACCAGTTTCTTAACAAGGACTCAACCTTTGTCAATATTCTTGAAAACTAGTAATTGTTGTAAAATATAAACGTTCCTCTCAAGAGAGAATATAAAATATTCAAAATAAGCTGTACTTTAAAATAAAATGTACACTGTATAACCCATGTTTTTCCTCATCCACACAAACAAAATATACTCATGACTGAAATCACATTTGACTATATTTTAAGGAAAAATAAAATAAACAGAAAAAGCATGTTAGCAGTAGGTATTAAATTAGAGTGCTTTTATCTTGCTAATCATTTTTAAAAATCTTTTGTCAAGAACACTTTTGTGGTTTTAAACGTTGTTTTAAATATATTTTAGATTTCTTCTTCTATATGTAATTAATATATACCATTGCTAAGATTAGACATCCTTCATGGCACATAAATGATGCTCCACACTCAAGTTAATGACATGCTACACAAACACCGGATTTTAAAAATATCATTGCTTTAAAAATCCTAGCCAGCTAGGTGTTGCAGCATACACGTGTAATCAGCTGGTAGAGTCTGGAAAACTGTCAGAAGCTACAATTGAAGGCCAGCGAGTTCTGCATAGCAAGTTACTAACCTATTAGTATAGACAGTGGTTCTCAACCTGGGTGTCATGACCCTCTTGACAAACTTCTGTTTCAAAAAATGTTTACATTACAATTAATAACAGTAGAAAAGTTACAGCTTTAATATTATGAAAATAACTTTATGGTCTGGGTCACCATAACATGAGGAACTATATTAAAGAGTCACAGCATTAGGAACCACTGTCTAGGATTATGCTGTATGAACCAGAAGAGATGTCCTCTCCAAACACTGGGTTGGCTATTGTTTGGATCTTATAGTTCTCCACCTGTATTCCAAGAAAATTTATGTTTCTTGTGAACTACTTTATTCATGGTATTTTGTTATAACAGTTTGAATAAACCTAGAAAGTCATCAAGTAGCAGTAGAGTTGAGAATGGTGCACTTCTTTGTTTGAGATCCTTAGGACAAACCTCATTAAGTCCATAGTTATCAAACTGTTTTTGGTACCACATTAATACATCAAACCAGATCTACAAAGGAGTACACATGAAATAAAAAAGGTACATACTATGGTTAGCAAGTCAATCCTTAGATGTGCTCACAGTTAAATTTCTATCATTCCGCAGTTACCTTTATAACATTTACCATAACCCATTGAGATGTGTGGAAAGGCATATGCTCTCTCCAATGTCTTTCAATGCCTTCCTCTTTTCCTCCTCCAATTCTTCTCTTATTCCCATCTGCCCTCTCCTTTTCATTTGAAGATGCTTTAAATAATGGTGAAATAGATAAGCTCTCTTCCCATATTTCATGTCTTTAAATTTTCAGCAACAAATTTTATTTCAGTTGCTATCAATTCATCATTAGTCCAGTCCCAATAGGAAGGAGAAAAGTCTATTAGATGAGAAAGCAGTCTGGAGTTTAGGTTAAGTCAGTCTCTTGGAAACAACTAGACAGATGTATTTGAAATGGTCACCTTAGAAAACAACCTGCTTACTTCAGAAATATCACTAGAATAAATGGAGTGTCTCCTCTAGGTTTGTTTGAGGGTACATGTCACGTTCTGTGGAATGTTTGCATAGATTGTATAAGTCTGGGTATTGCTTACTTTAAAACTGGGTCAGACAAACTGGTTTTAAAGATCCCATTAGAAGACAGACATTTATCATGTAAAAATATTTAAAGTTAAGCCCCTTTAAAAAAGAAATATAGTTCTGTTTAGATAATGTAGCAGAATTTGCCTGTCTTTAGTCAAGGGGTAGATTTCCGTTTGTCTCTGGGAGCCTGATGACTCTCAATAACCACAATGTTTACCTGAGAAGGAAGACAGCAGTCACTGGAATGAAGTCACATTGCTCGAAGATCTTCTGAGTTTGGACAAGGTATAAAAACGATGGTGTTTTTATACCTACAAGCATTCAATGACAGCCTCCTGGAACTTCAACAAATGACCTGAGAACATTCCATGTATTTCCAATTAAATTTCAGAACAATGACCCAAGAATTCACCTATACTCTTATTTACATTCCTGATTACTGCTTCTCACCCCGCTTCCAGCAACAGGCCCAGTCTACGAAACATGCACTTTTTGACAGCTATTTACTCAGTAGATAAATGAATCTTTACTTACTTTCCACTTACTGCCCAAAAGAACCAAAAAGGAAACAGACTTGAACACACACACTCTAGGATATGAGACCCTCATGAGAATTGTCTTGAGCATAGTAAATATCCCTGTATCATTTTATCTCCAGTATATTTTGTGATATTAAGATTTTGGACACTATCTGTTTTTTTAAAAATCAACATAAAACTACTTACTTTTAAAAGAAAATTAAAATTTCTATTTAATTCTGGTCTCCTCACTGTCAAAGTGCATACACATTCTGGACACACACACACATTTTTCTAAGTATACGGAAAGTGCGAATTAACTTGTAATATTTCTATGAACTGAAAGACCCTCCCATTGTTCTTAATATCTAGAACACAACTTCGCAAATTATCCAGCTAAATTTTTGCAGAAAATGCTTTCACTTAAAATGTATCTTTAGCTACCATATCTGCGTGTGGATATGTACACATGTGAACACGGGTGCCTGTGGAATCCTGAGAGTGTGTAGGATTCCCTGGAGCTGCAGTAACAGGCAGTTGTAATCTTCCTAATGTGGGTGCTAGAATCAAACTTAGGTTCCTCCTAAGAACAGCAAGTGCTCTTCACACTTGGCCACTCTCCAGTCCCTGAAATGATTAATTTTCATTCAAAAATGGCGGCACTCATGTGATCAGAATCTCAGAAGTTTCTTATCAAGGAGCTGTAATTCAGCAGACATGCCAATGGTTTTAAGTTATACTAACTGGCTTTTGTCTTGAATGTTGCTCGTAGTGCCTGCCTTGACATTGGATCATGTCTTCTTCGCTGGTTGGCTGGTTGGCTGGTTGCCTGGAGGTCAGTGTTTGCTCATGGAGGGTGTGGGTGAAGCACTGAAAAAGAAATCTTCTTCTAGTCCTGACTCACACATGATTTGGTTCTTCTGTGATTCTAGTCTACATGCAAAGGAGCTCTTATCCCTGAGATTAGTACCACAGTGTCAGAGGTTATATATGAGCTCTGGGATCCACATAGGGTGGCAAATCATTCTTAGTATCTCTATATTATCATGGGCTGAGTTAGGTAGGGGTACACTTGATTCGGTTCCCATGTTCTAAATGATCGTGCACATGTGAGAAGAATCATATAGTCCTTCTAGAACATGTCTATTTTTGTTTCTTTTTGTTTCCTTCCAAATGTATGTTCTATACTGACCATATTCGCTGACCCTTTATCTCCTGCTCTTTCTTTTCTCCCTGCCTCATTATTTGTAATAACAACCCACAAGACAAACAAACACAATAGCAAAGTTTGCCTCTGGTGTTCCTGAACGGAACTATGAACCTGGAGACCAAGAGCAATGATTGGTATATTGAGAGTCACAGCTTTGGAAAAGGAATTGGCTCAGATCCTAGGGATGCATTTGAACTGCAGCTTCAATCTGTGATGCCTTTGCCTACAAACTTACAATTTAGCAAATAGTACCAAAATATTGGGATATTTTGATTTCTTTGATGAATTGCATCACAAACCATGCTGGAGTTTTTCAAAACACATTAACAAACATTGCCTCCTCATAGCTATGAATCCGGATTAGTCTACTGTAGAAAATGAATGCTTGTCTTTTAGCTTTAAATTATACTTCTTTAGCTACCTGGCTAGAGGTCGTTGGGCCATGTGCTGTTCTGAAAAAGAGTCCAGATTTTTTATTTTTTAAAACTTAGACATCCACAAAGTTCACTGAATATAGAGAATTCATGCTGGTGCCTACATGAAGCCTTCATAACTGAGTCTAGTCTTCACTGTGTAATCTCTATGGAGAAAGAAGGTAATCTGCAGGCTGCATAATGAAAAATATGATTACCAATGCAGCCACAAAACCCTCTGCCTACGAACTGTACTGTCGGCAAAATGTGCTGGGGCAATGGTGGCACAGAACTTGTAAGAGTGGCCAAAGAAAACTAGTCCACAAATCACAATCTCAGAGAATCTAGACAACAATGAGTACCCTAAGAGAGACAGACATCCATAGACCTAATCTACATGGGAAATGGAAAAAGAGAAAATTGCCTGAGTAAATTGGGAGCATGGGGACCTTTGGAGAGGGTTGAAGGGGAGGGAAGAGGCGGGGAAGGGAGCAGAGAAAAATGTAGAGCTCAATAAAAATCAAGAAAAAATAAAAGAAAGAAAAAGAAACCACCAACATAAAGAAAAAAGAGTGGTCAACCAATGTTTGGTTTAACTTGATGCCTATACCATGAACGGGAGTCCATGCCCTACTCTTTTAGATGGCCAGTCACCAGAGATTGCATAGCCAAAGGACCTATGACTGCCACCCTTCTCCCCTCCCAAAAAAATAAGGAAATGATTCCTAATGATATTTTGCTATACTCATAGATTGGTGCCTTGCCCAGTCATCATCAGAGAAGTTGCCTCTGGCAACAGATGGGAGTGGGTGAAGAGACCCACAGCCAAATATTATGTGCAGAAAGGGTCTAAACTGGAGGTCTCTATTGGGTTCCTCCCACAAAGAAGGGGGCAAGGAAAGTTGTAGGAGTCAGAAAATATCAAGAGAATGAGGCCCACTGAGTGCACTAAGCAGGACTCATATGGCTCACAGAGACTGAAGCGGCAAGCATGGGGCCTATGGGTCTACACCAGGTTCTCTGGCCATGTGTTATGACTATTAGCCTGGTGTTTTTATGGGACTCTAACAGTGGGAGTGTGTGTCTCTGATTTTTTCCCTTGCTCCTGGGACTCTTATTCTTCTTTTGGGTTGCCTTGTCCAGCTTGGATATGAAAGATTTTGCCTTGACTTATTGTATCTTGTTTTGTTGTGTTTGGCAGTCAACTTTTGGAGGCCTGTTGTTTTCTGAAAAGGAATGAAAAAGGGAGTGGATCTAGAGAAGAGGGGATGTGAGGGGTTGGGAGGAGTGGAGAAAGGTGAAACTCTTGTCAGGATGTTTTGTATGAGAGAAGAATCTATTTTTAATAAATAACTAAATAAGTAAACGACTTAAGAAGACCCTTTTCTTCACTTTACTATGATTTCTGCTTTCCGTTTTACTGGGTTCCATTTTCTAAAGTTAATTTTTCCTGTATTTTGTACAGGGGAAATAATAACAAAGTAGGCTTATGAAACAGAATTTTCTCAGTGAGGCAAATTAATGAAACATAACTACGAGAGTCTCTGCTTGCCTTGAGAACTGGGTATTCTGGGAGCTGCCCTCTCAAAGCAGCCCTAAAGCATATGGAGTCCCAGTTGCCCTGAATTTAGCTCATATTCACAGCATCTTAAATTTTACCTTGAAAAACAAATCACTGACAGACCCTGGGAGTCCTTGGGAAATGTGGCCACTCATTTTTTATCACATTAAAATGTTGAGTCGAAGCCAATCTGTTGAAGAAAGGTAGGATGCTGCTTTCATTACAGGACAAATCAACCATGCTCCCAAAAGCAGTTGCTGTTCACCCACTGGAGGTAAAAGCACCCAGCATCTCCACAACAAAGTGTGTGCTTCATCCCATCTTGCAAAGAATGGATGTAGAATGTTGCATGGACTTAGAGAAGCACACACACACACAAAAAAATGGAGATAAAGCTTTACTTTTCCATTAATTTCTCACCTTTTTTTTTCTGGGTCAATTCCTGCAATGAAGATCTGACCAGAAGATAATGAACATGATTCTAACACATATTTAAGTGGTGCATAAAGTGGCAGAGCTCACAAAAAATTAAGTTAATAAATAATGAGTTTATTACCAGTACACACAACTTGGTTTAATCAGGGCTAGAAGCATTTGCAGGTGTTCGTCTGTAAATATGTGTCTTCCAAATTCCAATCCTATGCGATTTAAATTCTAAACATTATAAAGTCAATAGAGAGTTTACACAGTGACTGCAAGAAAATCTATGTTTATGGGACCAGCACTACATAAAGCGGTGTTTTCAAGTAATAACGTGAAAACCTTGAATTTTAAAATTGTTTCCCTTCAGAATAATTGTCAATGTTAGCACTGCAAATGGCTTGACAGGGCAATCAAGCTTTGTGACTCCACAGACCTGCTTTAGTTTAAATGGTTACACCATGCCATTTGGTGACCATTAAGCAGAGTTAATCTGACAGATTCCCTGCACACATGCCACACCCACCAGCAGTAAAAGGACTCAGAACATGAGGACAAGTCTTGGAAAATGTCCCACGGCTCCTTCATCCCTCATCCCATTAATACATATTCATTTGTGCATTTGTGAGAGAATCAAAGGAAGAGAGAACATCTGAGGACTATTTCTAAGGTGCCAGGACCATCATAGCTAGAGAAAGGCTTACAGAACGCCATCAACTTTGTAACTTTCTTGCAGGTCCTTCAGATCTGGGCTCTTCTGGTTAGTATTTGGAATATAAGATCACAGGCACTATTTTTGCTTCTTTAAAAATTATTATTATTGAGTTCTTTCATTGGGGAAGAGGCAGTTCCATGTTTAGAAAACTGCCAGTGCCAGAATGTACTTTGAGGAGAGCTGTTCAGCTTAATATGGAGCAAGAGGGCATGGATTTTCTGTCCTAATGGGAATGTGATATCAACATAAATATGGCATGCATTAGATCACGTCCATGTCCAGAATTCTTGACATGAGAAACTGCTTTGGGAAGGTTTTATTTTTTTCTTGGTGCTATTTGGTTTTACATTTGTCTTCATGTGAAAGAAACAAAACACTGAGGTCCTGCTTAGAGGGAAATTGTTAAAATATACTGCATAGACACCAGAAAACAGAGTTTGCTTTCCAGATTGTTTCCGGCACGGGGCTGGTAGCTTCCTGCCTTAACACTTACCGTCCTATATGATTTGATTTGGATGTATGGAGGCTGTCGAGGACTTTTATGTGTCCCTTTATTTTTCTTATCATCTCTAAACTGTGCCCTTAAAAATAATAGCCTTTTAGAATCACTAGAAAACGAAAATTTATATTTCTCACCTTATATTCATTTTCCTCAAAACACACATATCTTGTGCTCTTCCTTCCATAAAATAAAACATAATCAGTCACTTACAAATACAAAATAAACCCAGTTTACCCTAATAGAGTTGTTATTACAAAGAGAAACGTATACTGATGTACATAGGCAGCTAATAAAAGGATGTAGCTATGTGATATTTTTCCTGTCCACAAATGCTAAGACCTTCAATTCTTTTTTCTAAATTTTCTGTTAAACTAATTCTGTGTGATAGGCAAATATGTCCTGCACATGCTGGCGAATTCAAATGCAGCTTTCAGTGAATAAGATTAATTGCCTCTTCAGACAAAGCTGGATTTGCGCTCCTATTAAAGACAGGGGAGGGGGGAGAAGCAAGGGGCAGGGTGCCAGCTAGACTGCAGTATTCAGTTACACGTGAAATGATTTGTAATTCTGAGTAATCACTTAGGACAAGCCCTTGCACCATTTTATCTATACATGACTCTAGGCCAAAGTCAATACTCATAGTAAAATAATGAGATGAAGCTAACTGAGCCCTTTTATTAATGCTCCTAGGAGCAAATCTGATGCTTGAGCTTCTCCCATTGAAAGTATCCACTTTTTCCTAAAAAATGAACAAGTGGGTCAGGACACCCGGTAGCAGCAAGGGTACCTGGTTCAGCAAAATTAGAAACAACAGCCCTTTCCTGCCTCCCCCCGTTTCTGTTTGTGCACCAGGCTTCACCCAGCCGCAGGTGAAAGCACATGAATTTTGCATTACCTCTAGGCTCATTAAAGAGATCTGGCTCTCTCCTAATAGTTTCCCCTGACTTAGGGAGCACACACACACACGCGTGCGCGCGCGCACACACACACACACACACACACACACACACCCATGCACACACATGCATGCAAGTGCACACA
>JAQHUG010000101.1:2863406-2888485 GCA_028555095.1 Dicrostonyx torquatus | reverse complement strand
AGAGAGAGGGGGAGAGAGAGAGACCTCAAGGAAAACAATGTGCAGCACTTTGTCTTTCTCTTCTGTCTGATGATGAGGACATAGACTGTGCTAGCAAAGGCACAGCTTGGTTTCAGAGTCCACACGGAGATGAGAATGAAATGAGATGGGTAACCAGCTGTTGAAGTTTCCTGGGAGCAGAGCCTGGAAAGAGAGTGGCTCCTGGAACGGAGGGCAGCAAAGGGAGAGCCTTGCTTTGCAACCTCTGGCTTTGTTTTTCTGTGTTGTTGTTGGTCAGGTTTCCAATCTGACAAAAAGATTCCATTTAGTAAATAGCCATTGCAAGACAGACAGTGCCTTCATCTATATGTTCCTAAAGACCTGAAACTCCGATAGGGAAATTGAAAAAATATCCCTAAATCATTTTCTCAACCTTGAGGAGCAGGGAGAAGAAACTAATGCATGGTGGATACTGCTTCTCACTGGAAAAACTCACAGAATGTCTCTCCATAGAAAAAAGAAATCGCTATAGCAAGTTTCCTTTATTAATCAAATACCACCACATAGTTATCCCCCTAATAGAAGAAGGTCATAAATATGTTCATTTAAATTTCAGATTTGGTGTCTACTCGCTAGTTGGATGTCTCTTTCAAGTCTCTTGGGCTACCTTTAAGCAGAGTTTTCTCAAATATCTGGTTATACATTTTATACAAAATTGTTTTGAAAAGTGATGCTTTCATAAACACTAACACATAAACATGTTCACTTGCATCATTCAGATTACAGACTTTTAAATAGAACTCACAGAATTTTTGATTAAATCATTCATTCATTCACCCAAACACACTTCCATTGGTGTGTTCATTAATAGATACCAGAACATGTGAAACTGCATTCCAAAAAACCTTATATGAACAGCTAAGCAAATAATGAACAATGAGCCTTAGCAGTATTGATGAGGGGATTCAAGTGCCTGTTTAAGAAGTGTGTACTGAGTTCACAACAATATGTTTCTCAGCCATCATTTAGTTTGGAATACTCCTGAGCTTGCAGTAGTCTTTTGTAAATGGACTACTTCCCAGTGCTGTATGTGCTACGCTTTCCTGGAAGAACACTCAGTCTATTGAAGATTCAAGTCAGCAGAGCCGTCATCCCATGAGCTCTTGCTGAGCATTCGCCAGACATACAGAAAGCTGAATGGACATTCGGGTTGGAGAGATACCTGAGACAAAGGCTTGTTGTGCCTGGAATACAGATGCTCAGGGAAATGGAAACAACAATGAGAATGACAAGCCAGAAGTGAGAGCATATAATCTAGGTTATAGAGGCTCGCAAATCTGAAGAGAAGTCACCTAGTAGGCATCTTAAAGCAATTCCAAATCCCTTGTTGGTCTCTTCGAATCTATTAGCACTCCTTCAAGGTCATTTTGGTGGAGGGTGGTACACATAGCTCACTTTGATAAATACTGTAGTAGGATCTAGGGTTTATCAAAGGAAAACTGTGGTCAGATGTATGGTGTTTGAAAGTGTATCATTTCTGAGAACTAACTGCAGTTATCAGAAGGTTGTATAAACCCAGTACAGAAGCTGTCTTTGTGGCCCTGCTGAAGAAGGCCACCGTTATGGGATGTGGATCTGGGGAAAGGAGATTGTGGCTGTTGGTTCTTGGCAGAATGGTGGAATCAAGGAAGACGTTGCGTTCTTGGGTTTGGTTTCTGTAGTAAATGTAAGGATGGATTTTCTACCAGATTACATAGGAAAACAAATAATTTGTAGGATATACATTGTATTTGGATAGGGAAAGTCCAGTGAAATGGTTAAATGGAATTGTAGGATCAGATAAGATGAGTTTAAAACCTTTGCTGCTTGAATCTTTGTGAGACATGAGAAAGGTACTCTTTGACATGGAAAAATTGGGAGAAAGCAGGAATTTTGGTAATAGTAGTTTTAAAATAAGAAAAAAAATCTGCCTGGGGAGATGACTCCATGTATAAAACACTTAATATGCAAACCTGATCACCTGAACCCAGTTCCATTAAACCCATGAGATCTGGACCACACCACATCTGTAATTCCAACCTGGAGACAGACAGCAAGACCAGGAGGTGCTTCTGGCGTCTACTCAAATGTCATGACAAACACAATAAATACCCAACTTGCACAAAGATAATAAGAAAGAAAACAAACTGCACTAGTACCACATAAGAGTGCTTGTCAAATGGCCATACTATTAATAATCATTATTAATTTCAGTATCGTCACCATCAGTCAGTTGGAGATATTCTGCAGATAAAGAAAATATGTAATGGATGACCATTAAACCATTAGACACAACTATCCAGAAAGAGAGAAGCATGAGAAAAAAAACATGCTTATGATAAATGTCTTCCTGGACAGATGTGTTCAATGAAGGAAGCCATAACCCTAAAGAAAGGAAGACAGAGCAGTGTTGTTGTGTGGGGGGTGGGCAGGCAACGGAATCGTGTGTTCCGGAAAAAAAAATGAGTCAACCCCCAAATTGTCCAGTATATTTGACAAATTATATTGAGACATTGATGACCTTCATATGTATAGCTTCAAAAAAAGACATCTAGCAAAGCTGAAGAGCTGAAATGTTCATACACACGGGAACTCCATGATGAAGAGTCTTAAGGATATGGCTTCCTGTCTTAGATAAGTTCAGCTCAAGTTTAGAGATATGACTCAATACAGCAGGAGATAAAATCATTCATGCGGAGAACCTGAACAAAAATAAAAAATGATGAAATAATAAAATAAAACAAAAGAAGAAAGAAAGAGAGAATGGGCTTAGGCCTTGGGCAGCAGAGGCAACCTTCTTCCTTCTCTTCTGAAAGGAAGACTACAAAGGTCACTATGGAATGAGACTGAAGTTCTATTATATGTGAATGTGGGCTCATTCCTGCCTCATGTTTCTCTCTACAGCATAGTTAAATGTCTTGTGAATATGAGGGCTCTATTTGGGGAGGTAAGTTAGAGGAGATTGCTAAGAATTTACAATAATAAGGGCCAAGGGAGTTAACCAATGTCTTGTAAAGCTCAGCAGGCTATACCAAGGCTTGTAACAAGCACTGTGCTTATTTGATTTTCATTCGCTCTTTCCAAATTGTGGGTAGCTGTGAGATCAAAGACGATGGATTATGCATTTAATTTGAGTTAATTTTTATAGCACACAGGTGGCAGAAGGGCAGGCAATAAAAGAAGACATGACATTGCAGAGCATGTAGTTAAAACAACAAACCTGGGGTTAGTAGGGAACGGAGTAGAGGCTGAGTGAAGAGAAAACAGAGCACTCAAGTGTGAGACTCAGTGAGGCTAAAGAAGCAAGAAAGAAGAGCAAGAGAGTGAGAAAGATTGGCAACAGAAGTAGAGGCGAGGCAGTATGAGCTAAGGTGGATGGCTGCGGTTGTGAAGATGGTTGATATCCAGACTATTTAATGATTTGTATCTCATGGTTATACTGTTAACTGCTCCTTGCTCTGGAGTAGGATCATGGTGCTCAACATATGCAATATATAGAAAGTCAAAAATTAATCATCCACTTGCTGAGCTGATGACTTTTGAAGGGTCCAAAGGATAAAGAGGTCCACTCAGAGTGAGGGAGCACTCAGGCACCCAAGGCTAAGGAACCAGCAAGCTGATTTTGTCATTTCAGTGACTAGTATGGACTAATGAATGCTGATTGAACAACACTGTTAGCTATGGGTCAATTGAGTGAAGAGGAAGAAAACCGAGGGCTGTCTTCGCAGATGTTAAGCTAGGATGCTGAGTGTCATCCACAGGCATTTGCAATCGTCTAGGGTGTTAGTAGAACTGATACAGAAAATACTTAGGGGATGTTCAAGCCTTCCGTAAATACAAAACAGTGTCTCTTAACTGATGCAAAAGAACAGGGAGGACTCAGTGAAAACTCTATGACTTGAGTCATAAGAAAACTTATGGCAGTCAGAGGGGACTCAGAATTTCCAAAATGACAGACAGACAGACAGAGAGCACCAGTGATATATAAAAAACAAGTTGAGTTTAGGAGAGTGATCATTATTAGACTCAGAAGAACAGAAATCGAAGGAGATTTTTCAAGATACTTGATTTTGTTTTCACTTTTTTCCCCTCCAATTCCTTAAAATGTCTAACATCTAATTTCTCTGTTTCTCAGCTTTAAATATGTGACTATTATTCTCTTCAATGTTCATTCTATATAGCATGGTTCCTGCACTCTGCCTATAGATAAATATTATCAGTGTTCATAGGCATACGACAAATTGTTAATCTACTTATTTGAGACCTTCTGTCTTCTATTTAAAGTGAGGCTGTGTGAGTAGAGGCTGTCTGTTGAGTTCTAGAGATGACTGCTGGAACCCGGGACTCTCAACTGTATAGTTCTCTCCTTTACCTCATTTCTGCTTTCTTACCACCTTTGCCTTTTTAGTTGTCATTTTCTCTCTTGATCTCTGTTGACATCTTTGGTCATTTTTAGATTTCTAAAACAGTATAGAGCCTTATTCTCTTATATTCAAACCTAGAATATTTAAGGTCTGAATATAAAGAAAAACAAAATGGGTACATAAACACCTACCTACTGGTTCTAGGCCCTCAGATTTATATTATTAATTTTGTATTTTCTCTCAGTAATTTGTCTTTGCTTTTTATAGGTCTAATTATAGTTATTTACATTTGATGGCCTCTGGTGAATCAAATTGTCTCTCCTGTCTTTTGTATGTGGGAGGACATACGTCATTTACCCTGTCATTTCATAAACCTGTTTATAGATTCAATAGTGAAAATAAAAAATACTTTAAAAGTCAAAATAATTGGCACTGCTACAATATTGGCACTAGGAAAATCATAGATGCAAGTGTTGAAAATGCATAGCAAACTAGGAGTAGTAAAAATGATTTAAAATAAATGTTTATTGCAAACTACAAACAATAATGAGTACACAAACATTTAAATACTAATTTGGGGTGAACACTGTCTTAGTTGAAGGACTTTCTCATTTAGAAGATGCTTTATATTTCAGCGATGCAAGGATTAAAAATAAGTTTCTTAAGGTTCTTACAGAGAGCACACAGAAATGGGTTCAATAAAAAGCAAGCATTTTCTATATTAAATAAAACAAAGCAACTCATGCTTGTTATTCCACTTAAATTGTATTATCTGGAATATAGTACAAAGAAAAAAAACCTCTTTGTGCTTTTTTCCCCTTTAATAATATGTCTAGAAAAAAGGGAAAAAAAAGAAAACCCTTAACATTTTATTTGGTTATTTAAGAGTTCCCTTTGGAGTGGCGGTAGACAGATCTTGATATCACCATGTATAAATAAATAATATGAAGCTTCTATGTCCAGATACAATTCTGAAATCAGATAAGTGGGTTTCATTTATCTCTTATTATTTTAGTGGTAGGAGGCCAAGCTTTCCCTTCCTTCAATTGCCTGCAGTCCTCCCAAGATTGCTCCCCTGGGGCTCCCGATGGCCTGAGGGATGTATTTAGGATCTCATCAGCCCTTTTAATCTGATTGCCATTCTACATTTGAATCTCTGCTCTTGGGTCCTCTCATAAATTGGGAGGAGCTGCATACCTGCCCCCATCACTACACATGCTGTATTTTTACCTCCCACACTATGTCAGCTCATAACAGCCCAGGAGTTCCACATCCCAGTTGATAACTCTGCATCAGCATGTAAATGCGCGTGCTGAAATGCTCTTCTCTGACTGTCAGGAATGGAAGATGCACCACACAACCTTTTCACTTTTTTGGTTATTTAATAGTATCCTGGTTCCCAGTAAGGACTACATGATTTACAAAAGATACATGGATTACATCAGTACATGTCTCTATTTTTAAACAAATATTTGCTTAACACTTAAAATATGCTAAGAATTGGGCTAGACATTAAAAACACGAAAATGAATAAATATGTTTCCTGCCTTCAAAACCTCACAGACAAGGAAGGAGATAGTCATGTACATAAATTACTATAATAATGCACAGCCAAAAATACTTGAAGCTTCAAATTCTACTTAGGCAGCACAGAGGATGAATACACTACCAAGTGTAAGGAGGTTAGCAATAGTCACGTTGGATACCACACAACAACCAGATTTCATAGTCTCTGAAGGAAAAATATGAGAGAATAGAAGGAAGTCATTTAAGTAAAAAGCACATTTGCAGAAGAAAAACCATGCCTCTCAATAGCTTGATGCATAGGGGTTGATGAGGCACATTCCTAAAGTTGGATGTTACAAAATTCCATGAAGCAATAATAATATATGTGTTCAGTATCAATATTTCCTCAACATATTAGATAACAGAAATCCCATGGCAATGTAGAAGGAGACATACATGTCTTCCAGAACCCCCGATTGCTACACTATTCCTTAAGGGACCAGGTGATGAGACAACTCGGGCACACTTCTAAAAGGTTCTATGACAGATGAAAGCAAAATGCACTTGTTTCAAAGTAAAGACTATGCTGGGGCTGGAGAGAAGGATCTATGGTTAAGAATACTGAAGACACTGGCTTCTCTTCCAGAGGACCCAGGTTCAGTTGCCAATACCCACATGGCAGATCACAACCATCTATAACTCTATCTGTAACCCCTGTACCCAGAAATATGACAACATTTTCAGGCTTCCCTGGGCACCAGGCACACACATGCTGCACATACATATATGGAGGCAAATCGCTGATTTACATGAAGTAAAAATAAAATAAAGGACATATCATGCCCTTGCCTAAACTGTCATGGGATAGAGAAGAATTTGTAGAAATTAAAGAACTGCAGTTCTTCACAGAGTTAATCTCTAAAAACTATACCATTTATGTGTACTCCTTCCTGAGGATCTGATGTGGTTGATTGTTAGTAGGGAGAGAGATTTCTTCAGGGTGTGACCATTGGTAAGGTGCCCATGATCCTGTAAATAAAGACTCATCTAGACATCTATAAACACACCTAGTGAATCACATCAGGCCACACATGCACTCACCAATATTTTAAAATAGGAGGACTACTTGGGTGGAGGAAGAGCATTAGCAAAAGAGAGGTATAGAGTAATGGTGTGTTTGTGGTGTGTATGTGTGATATGTATGTGTGTCTGTCTTTGTTAACATAATTGAAATATGTTATACACGTGTATGAAAATATTATACTGAAAACCTATTGTTAAGTATAGATAATACATGCAAACAAAACTTTTTTAAAAAAAAACAGCAAACAAGAGAAAAATCATACTGCCTTAGATCCTTTCTTTTCGTCCTTTGTATCCATCTCTTGTAACAATGAGCTTTTAACCTCACTGTAACATGAGGGTCCTGCTTGTTGGGGTTTCTGTCCTGCCCAGTACCCCACAGCTGGAAAGCCCCAAAGAAAATCACACAGAGAGTCTACATTAAGTTATTAACTGATTGACCCATTATCTCAGGCTTCTTAGTAGCTCCCATAAGTTATATTAACCCATTGTTCCCATCTATGCCAGGAACATGGCTGGTACCTTTTCTCAGCTGGGACAGGGACACATGCTGCTTCCTTGGAGATCTGCGCAGGAATGCCAAGGGAGCTTCCTGCTTCCCAGACGTTCTCCTCGCCCTGCCTCTACTTCCTGTCTAGTTAACCCGCCTATACTTCCTACCTGGCCAATCACCATTTATTTAAAACATGATTGACAGACAAGTGTCCTGTACCACCTCACAGAGAAGTGTAATCTGTTATTCTTATCAGTTTGTTTTGATTTACTAAGCCCCATAATAATTCACTTTGCTCCTTCAATAGCGTGTGTTCTAGAGCTCCTCTTTATAATGATATGTAAAGGCCCTCAATTCTCTTAGCTCTTTCTTCCCCTACCACATCTGCCCTGCAAACCACAATGATGAATTCAATCACATGTTTCCTCTGGGCCAGTGAGTGTCCTAGTTGCATTTCTGTTGGTGTCATCAAATATTCTGACAGAAAGCAACTTAGGGACAAAGGATGCATGTAAGCTTCCAATTTCTGGTTGCAGTCTCTCATTCTGGGAGCTTCGCAGAGGCATGGTCTTGAAGCAGCTAATCACAACAAACACACAGGAAGAGCAGAGAGAAATAAAACATTCCAGATTACTGCTACTCTGTCTCTACTCTTAGATAATCCATAAACCAAAGCCTAGGAATAACGACACCCACTTTCAGTCTGGATCTCCCTACATCAATTAAGGCAGTCAAAGTAATAATACACCACAGCCATGCGCTAACATGATCTCAAAAATTCTTCTTTTACACTCTCGTCCCAGGTGACTCTAGGTTAGCGGCAGCGGGTCCCCAGGGTCAAGACCACGTGGCAATGTTGGCGGCGACTACGGTGGCGGGCAGGCAGCAGCGGGTGCATGGGACCAGACAGGTACCCAGGTATAGTAAAGTTAAACATTTATTAGGTGGATTGTGGAGGGGAAAGGGAAGAAGAGGGGAGAGAGAGAGAAAGAGAGAAAGAGAGAGAGAGGAAAAGGGGAGAGCAGAAGAAGCACAGCTGCTTCTTCAGAGTGCAGGAACACACAGAGAGAGAGAGAGAGAGAGAGAGAGAGAGAGAGAGAGAGAGATCTTTGAGCTGCAGGCAGGCTGCAAGCAGGGAAGGAGTGGGCGTGGCTTGCTCTTAAAGAGACAGAAATCATTACATTTCTTTTTTTTTTTTTACATTTTACAAAACATTAAAAGACACAGGAGAGTGAGAGAGTGCTTTATGTGACTACGTGTAGTGGGCAAGATTTTTCCTGAGAAGGGTGTAGAATGTGTTCTTAAGATGGAGCCAAAGATGGCTACTTCATCTGTCAGTTCATTTTTGTATTCCTGGCCACTCAGCCTACTTTTTTTATGGTATTTTCAATTTCTTACCAATAATATTAGACATTCTCATGCTTTATGTTGTGACATCCTCTTGTGGATTACAACTCCTAACTTTGTAGATAGTGTGTATACCAGTATTCCAAACATACAAGAAATCTCATACTCTGGCACCTCAAAAATATCTCTTGACTGTTTCCCAGTCCTGCCCTGAATCTTCTGCTTTGGTTTAGTGTATCATAATAAGTAGTACTTTGTTTTTTTCTGTAATACAAATGAAAACATGGGAATCATTTTTAAATATTTTATTTTTTAATTTATAATATAATTACATTTCTCCATTTTCTTTCATCCCTTCAACCCCATGAGCACTCCCTTGCTCTCTCTCAAACTCATAACCTTTTCCCTTTAATTATTATTATATAGATTTATATACTTCTAAATATATTAATCCAACATGTTTAGTCCATACAATACTGTCTATATGTATATGATCTCAGTATTAGATAACCAGTTGGTGACCTCTTTCTGATATAGAGCAATTCTCCCTCTCTCAGATTTCCCCAGTTTTCTTTAGTACTTTGTCTAGAATTGAGGCTCCACTCAATTCAAGCTTTCCCTCTTCCATGTCAGCATGTCCATTGGTATACGTCATGTTTACATAGCCATGTTGGTGAGATTTCACAGGTATAGCATCTCTGACATTTCTAGGAGACACAATCTCACAGAAAATTTTCTGCTACTTTGCCCCTATTCCCATTGATCCCCAAGTCTTAGGTGCAGAAATTGTGTTATAGATCGATCAGTTGAGCCTTATGAAATACACTATTTCTTGTTCTCTGAATTTTGATCAATTTTGGTTTTCTGTAATGGTCTTCATTTATTGTAAAAAGAAGTTTTTTTGACAAAAGGTGAGAACCATTCTTCTCTACAAGTATAAGAAAAAATATATAGAATATAGTTAGGAATTGTGTTGGTTTAGTAAAGTGGTTATAAGTTCACAGCCAAGAACCATACATTACTAGCCTTGTTATTTGGAAAGGTTTTCAGTACCAAGCATGATTTCCCTCTTGTTGAATGAGCCTGAGTTTCAATTAGTGAGTTGTTGGTCATCATCTAGGTAAGCATGACACTATTGTACCCTTTGTATTATCACGCCATGTTGGTCATAGTTGTTGGTCATGCCATGATAAGCATCATAGTTGGTTAGGTCTTTATTTGCTTCCCTGCCTCAGGAGCTTGCAGGGTACCTTCTAGTACCATAAAAACTAATCGTCAGAGGGGAAATTTTGAGGTAAGTGCCATATTTAAATGTCATGTGCTCTTTCTACGAACTTTCAGATCACCAGAGAATTCTATTTATCAATAACCTAAGTTGTACTTCAAATATAAACTGCAGGAAGAATCTGTTTGCGTTTTTTATCTCTTAAAATTCACTCTGCACACAGCCTGAGTAATCTTGCAAAAATGTGAATCAGATTTTATTACTCTAATACTTGAGCACTTAATTGTTTTCATATAATCTTTAAAGTAGGTAAAAATTTAGTTTGCCTTTCTTGAGACATGCCCTGGTCTATACCTGTTGCTCTAGCTTCATTCTGAACAGCATTCATTTCAGTTCTTCAAAGTATCCCATTTGGATAGTAAATTATATAGTCACCCCAATATTAAAACACAAAATTTGTTACCTGCTTTTCCTACCTCACATTACTGTGCACTATCCAACTTGACAGCACTAATCTTTTCTACTTCTAAGTCCTTGCACATCTTGCTACCATGGATATAACAAATTTAGCCCTTTTCTTGGCTCTCTGATACACTTTGCCAACTATATACTTAAGTCCACAAGACTTAAGTCTACAAGAGACATTTCTCTGTTCACATATGGTACATGTCTATAAGAACTTTATGATTTGTTGTACCTCCCCAAGTTTGCTCCTAACATTGTACATTCACTACATGTATATGCTTTTCAGCTTATATAATGACCTCTATGAGAGTGAGGTAAACCATATTGTCCTTTTAGCAAAGCACACTGTGTCTAGTATAGTACTGGATTGGGTTGTGGGTGTTCTCTACTACCTCTGAAGGAATAGAGGATACAGGAGTGAGAAATGACAAACTCAATAAACTCTTCCAAACCTGCACAAATATAATACCACCAATCTCTGATTTTGTTGAATGCAATAAGAAATTGATACCAGATGTCAAGATGTAAACCACCCATAGATATGTTGAAACCATTGTGAAAATTAATCTCGAGTATTATTATCTCAGGAGAAATGGACATATTAAGCAGATGTAGTATCTTAAATGCTTGTATAATTGAGGGAGCTTCTGTAACTCTGTAAAACAGTAAATTAAATAGAATAAAATAATGAAACTTCAGCTTAGAAATAAAGAACATTCATATGAGATTACATATCAAATTATTTTCTAGTTAAGGATCATAGGTTAAAGAAATTTTAGAGCCAGCAGGGCCACGGACATGAACCAATTTACTTGGTTAATTTTGCAGCAAACTGCCATAGAAATTAAGTTAAAATGATAAAGTCCACACTGATGAATGGTTTTCATGTTTCTATACAATCACAGAAATCTTTCACAAAATATTTGTCATCTTATTGGGAATCTAATGACTATGCAGCAAACAGTGTATTTCTTAAGTGCTATAAATGGACACACTATGTCTATTTGAAGCTGACTTTGGCATAATCCTCCTGACTAAGGCTAATCCTCTATACTCCACTATTGTTACTTCAGGAAAAATTGAGATATAATGTTATAACAAAATGCAAAATGAATTCTTAGAACCAAATTGCAAAGGTGAAATTTTAATGCTATTTCATAACATTCTTTTTAATGAAACAAGGTATAAATTTCACCATAAGATTAATAGATTATTTTTTTAATGAAAATGTATCTTTTGAGTCTCCCTTTAATGACATAGCATTTTTGAGTGACAGATTCAAATAGGGAAGTAACAATCACTTTTTTGACCTTTAAGAGCTATAAAAACAAACACACTCATACAGGGTTACTTGTTTTAAAGAGTTATTTAAGTTCCAAAAAGATATATTGCATTTTTGATTATCTGCAGGTGTACATTTGTACGTATCTGTGTGTGTGTGTGTGCACATAAGAACACATGCCCATAGAGACCAGAAGAAGGCATCTGGTCTCCTGGGGCTGTGGATAGAGACAATTGTCAACTATTTGATGTGTATGCTGGAAGCCCAACTCAGGTCCTATGCAAGAGTAGTGCACACTTTTAACCACTGAGCCATCTCTTTGGCCACTGAATACTTTGTTTAGTGTATGAAAATTATATGCACTTTATAGGAAGTTCATGTCTCTTGTATTTCAGAATAAAAACAAAAGCATTTACTATCTCTCTACTCCAATCTGGAAAGTCACATCCTAAGAAGCATGTCTTCTAGTGAGAACGTTTATGACTGCTATGTAGCGACAGCTACGAGGGCAGAATGAGGGTGTACAGTCCCCATTACGCCAGTGCAAATATTCCACCAGAACGCGTAAGCATGAGGCCAAGTGTTTTCCATAGGCATTCTTTCCCTTGGACATTCCTCCGTGCTCCACGCATGTGACACCGCATACAGCAGCTCACTGTAGACAGGCAGAGTTTCTTGTCTAGATCTATAATATGAATATGGCTTGCCAGTTTTGACACTGATTCTGGTTTTAATAAATATGAAAATCATTTTTACATGTTTAAATATGAACAGTAAGGAATTTAAAGACTCACAGAGGTATTTAAAAGAATAATGTCTTTACAATAAAAATACTTGTCAAGGAGCCTCAAGAACGCAACACATGCCTGGAATGGAGAGATGGATATGGAAGGAATTATTTATTCATCAAGACGTTTCGAATGCAGGACATTACTTTCAAACTGGAAAGCTTACCATGCCCCACCCTGAAATGGAAGGCAGCATGTAGCAGTTATGTGAACAATGACTTTGAAGGCTGCTAAGAGCCCCATGTGAGGTTTTTTATTACAAAGGCCGTAGTTCAGATATGTCAGGTTTAACTCGAAATTGGAATTTCTTCCATAGAAGTCAGGGCTTGACTTCTTTTCTGGGGTATTTTGGTTTCCCTTGTTTGGAGGTCGGGTGACTAATGATGCCCTGGAAACGATTAACTTAAAAAGCAGCAGCTAAGAGCATTTGATCCTCCTTTGATGAAGTGTGAACACTAGATCCTTTCCCCCACAGTGGAGCTGGTCTAAGCTGGCTCTGAGGGAAGGGAGAGAGTGGGAGCGGAGAGGTGGGGGTGCACATTCATCACAGTCCTTTATCTCTCCGAAGCTATTTCAAGTGATCTCTGGTGGAAGCCGCTGATAGTCAATCTCCTATTTTCACTCTGCATTTGACACCAAGGTTGTCAATACGACATAATCGTCTCTGTCAAAAGCATCATTCATTTCCAAACTGCAGAGTTATTTACAGTCGTGTCTTCACTCAATGTAACACCACCACTCAACACTCAGCTGTCCTCTCTTGGTTCTGACTAAACATTCGGGCAGACTTCGAAAGAAACTCTATTTTAGGTTAGGCTAACAACCTGAAAATGAACCCAGAAAGAAAAACTTCTTCCCTTGTCCAAATACCATTTGGACAAATGGATAAAGTTTTTCATGAAAACTGGCATTTCAAAATGAGTTCTGTTTGCTAAGAGACACAGTGCTGAAAAGTGACATTTATAATGACAGCAATATGGATCTCCATTAACGAAGACTGGGTCATATTGTGCTCTAATTATAACCATTTTGAGAGTGTGTGTATGTGTGTGTCTGCATGTGTGTGTGTGTGTGTGTGTGTGTGTGTTTAATTTAGAAATCAATTAGAGTAACACAGCTCTGTTTACAGAAACATGGCTGGTATGGGCCTTTGATTACAGTTAAATAGAAAATACTGTGAGGAAAACGTAGTCTCATGTGTCTGTGAACCGGGATGAGTAGCTATTGACATGCTGCGTTCTGCACAGCCAGCAAAGTCCTAAAGCTGTGCTGCCTATGAAGAAATGACGTTGATCCAAAGAAGCAGGGGCTAATGGGAATCAGGCTGGGTTCTTTAAAGGCTTTGCTCACTCATCTCTTTCATCTTCTCTCTCGGAGAACAAATCTTAGTATAACCAAAACTTTATATTTCCCAATGGTACCTCTTAGGTCTTTCTTTTCCCCCTAGCAGAAGACATAACAATGGCTGAAAAGGGAGGGATGAATTTGGGGAAACTCTAAAGCCATTTTCAAGCTCATTTGACAAGTAGAAGTTTGGCTCTCCAATGGCTTCCAGAAGTTATTAATACCCAGTGTTCTTCTGAAGAGGCATATAAATATTATTACCACTCCACATGGGGCTCCTTCCCCTAAGTATCAAATGTCCAAAGTACATAAGCTATAGAATAAATCAGATTCTCTAAGCATGGCTTTGTCATTTAAAGAAACTAAATTTTTCCGGATAGCAGAATGTTTAATATTAATAGTTACTACTAATCGTGAGGCTTTTGTGCCCCAGCTACTTTGCATAGTTGATATAATTTGGGTCTCTTTTCATCTTGTGAATGTGTTATCACTGTTTCCATTTTATAGATGAGGTAATTGTACTTGACAGGGATTCAGGAATTTTCCTGGAGTTCTGTACTTGATATCAAAAGTAGTGATTTTTCTATGAAGTTTCTCTTCTAATCATCCCAACAACCCTGAAGTAGGAAGTACTGGTACCCTACCCACCTTTCAACAGATGAAGAAATCAACACAACATTGAATCAGACATCTCACATTGTACAATATTCTGCATGATTTTCCTGGGGTTTAAATGTGAGTCTCTCACTTCCAAGCAATGCTTTCCTTAGTTAGCTCCACCAACCAAACCAAGAGATGGGAGATTTTAATCCTTAGCTTTTTAGTTCATGCACTCATTCTGTTTTTGTTTTCAAGCCTATCGAAACCGCGAAGAGGTTGACGTGTTGGCATCATGGCCTGTTCATGTTTCTTTCTCTGTTTCTGTGTCTCACCCTTGGTTCCCTTGGGTAGAACTAACCATCCTGCACTTTGTTTCAGAATTGCACCTTCCCCTCTCTGTGTCACTTGGCTTTGTCCAGCAACACTAAGGCTTATTTTTATGTCCTTCCATAGAGGTCCTCTGTTTTCCTAAAGCTATGCAGGGCCAGGATGCATACTCCTAAGAACAGATAAACTTTATATTTCCTGTGTTTCCTTGTCTATTCTATTTTCACAAAGTGAATTTGCTGAGACGATAGTCCCTTTGGCTCAAGTCCCATGCACCTTTTATCATGATCTTCTTAAAACCTCCACTTCCACTATTTTTTATTTATAAAGCATGAAAAAATATTGAGCCCTATGTTTTTCATTACATGCACACAGTTACAGGAACTAGAAACAACATTTTCTACTCTGGAGTAACTCATACATAATAATAATTGTGAGGTCTTTTTAATGAAGACATCATTTACAGTGATTGTTACTGTCTTCATGCATGTGTCTATAATTATATGTATTATGCCGTTTCACCTTCCTGCTGCTCATGTTCTTGATTAAAATAAAAAAACAAAAGTCCAGCTTATAAGCATTAGTTATTGAATTGTCACCTCCTCACTCTACTTATTGACAATAATTTGGAAATAGCAAACATCAAGCCTGATTTATTAGGCCATCCATTTACCATGGCCTGGGGCCACTTCTAAGTGATTAATGATGTGCGAGCTTGCTGCAGTATTAAAGAGATCAACCTGAACCCCAACTCTAAGCATAACAGCTCTTCAGAGGCTTGCAATAATTTGCTTATTTTTTATTCCTGGATAGTAACAATTAAATAAGTTAATCGCTGTTGCTCTTCATCTTTTCTAAACAGGCTCAGATAATCCAAATTTTAATAGTATACTTCTATTGAAAATACGGATATTTTCTGAGATGCTTTAGCCAGAGGTAAGCAATCTTAGATGAACACACACAGTTACACAATTCTAAATAAATAAAGGAGAGAATCCTTCTGGGGAAATTTTACTCAAAATATTATAATTATGTAGCTACTCCAGAACCCTTCTTTCATTATAGCTTTCATTTTAACAGAGATTTGCAGTCTATCATTCCCTTTTAAAACACATTATACTTCACTTATTTTCATCAAGGTAGGCAGAGCAAGTAATGTTGGAAATGGAAGGATTCTACTGAATAGAAAATGGTTTTCCAAGGTCACTGACTGACCTAGGGCTCGCATCCAGGCTGGATTTCTAGTTTGGGATCTTCTTATCCTACTGCTCACATCAGAAATGCACTATTGCACTATATCACATAAAGGTTACTCTTTAATTGTTTAAATAATATTTATATCACACTCTGTTTAGTTTGGTGTGATGGAAGAAAGAATCGTTTTGATTAATTTTCTTCCTGGTTTCTATTTTCCAATGAATTCAAACCAGAAAAATATATAGTAAATATCATGAAAGTATTTCAATTTTGATTCAAAAGTCTTCTTAAACCCATAAACTACTTAAGGATTATAATTTTCTATTAGATTTTACTATTTTGTAGAGATATCAGCTAAGAGATTTACAACATTCCCATATATGGATGGCATTGCCTACTGACTACCAAATATAAACAAACCATAAAGTAATAAAAGATACTGTTCATCGGCACAAATATATTTTAAGTGTTATCAGGTAATGTGGGATCCCATTTTGGCTTTGTAGTATTGTTAATAAAAAATTTAAAAAGATTCAGGAGAAAACCTCAGAACAATTTTATCACAGTTTAGGGAAACGACCAGGCGGGCAGTCTGGAAACATTGCCAGCTGCCAAGATGGGAAGCAGAAGCAGAAGAACAAGTTTCTTGATTTGAGTTAGGGTTTGAGGAAGCATCAGGTGCAGCCACGAGGCTGGCAAGCAGCTGTATGGCGGAAAGGGAGAAAGCACAGACCACCCCAGAATGTATGCTAGGGTTTTCTGGTCAGTGTCTGCAAGTCAAAAGAAAAGGGAGGGGATGTAGAGAGAGGGTGGAGAGAAGGACACGTTAGTTACACTCAGCTCAAAAGACTGGGCAGGCTACAGGACTGATGTTCTATAAGTAGTTCTACGGGTGAGGAGATTTGGGGAAAATAAGCTATCTTATTAAAAGGATAATTGTTCCTCCTGTGCCTTTCGCATTTCTTTAGGTGAATCTACTCTCCTGGAGGATGGACTCCTGTCTAGGTGGCTGGCAGATCCAACAGGATTTAACCTTAAAGCGGGGAGAGAATTGTATGTGATAACCTAATCTCTAGAGCAGATCAGAATGTCATGTCTTCACCATGAAGTATTCCATATTTTGACTAGGAAACCAAAGGAGGGACAGAGCTGCTTTTTACCTTCTTTGCACTACCAGAAAAACTGGAAGTGGGGTTCAAATCTGATCAGGGGATGAGGGTCCCTCCTCAGTGCCTTCCAAGGCTACTAATCCCTGTGTAGCTTATCTAAAATTCCCTTCTCAAGAACTGCCATGGTGAAATTATTTAAGAAATGGGATGAAATTGGGGAACAGATATTTTTTCCCTCTGATCCCCTCCCTGCCTCTCCCCTCCCCCTTCAATCCTCCCCCAAGGTCCCCATGCTCCCAATTTACTCAGGAGATCTTGTCTTTTTCTACTTTCTACTTCCCATGTAGATTAGATCTATGTAAGTCTCTCAGTGTCCTCATTGTTGTCTAAGTTCTCTGGGATTGTGGTTTGTAGGCTGCCTTTCTTTGCTTTATGTTTAAAGACCACCTATGAGTGAGTACATGTGATAATTGTATTTCTGTGTCTGGGTTTTTTTCCATGATGAAAATCCAGAGATCCAATTCCAAAATTGTTACCCAAGAGGTATTAGAGTCTAGACTGGAGCACTGCTCTCACCCTTGTGTATAGCTTCCAGGCAAGGTTGCTTGTAAGAGGAATAATACGAGATAATAAGAAACCAGAGGTCAGTGCTGGCACTCCTAGCCTCAGACTAGGACAGAACCAAGAACAATTCTGTCTTGAACCACTTAGTTTTAAGGGTCCATTCCCCTAAAATGGCTTGAGCACTTCTGATCTTTTGTTCTAATCCTAGCTTGTGCCTACATGTTTGCTCATCAAAGTTTTCAATATATAAAACTAGTTTTCCTAAACCAGGATGTCTTTGTCAAACGATGGTCACAAGCACTGTGAGAATGATTTTTAGACACCTATTTGTTGGCTTCCTCCTTTCTGACTGTCGGTGCAGCCAGCAAAGCATCCCCAAAAGCTCTCATCTTCCTCAGTCGTGTCTCAGTCGGAGTCCTCCCAGGGAGACCATACAGCAGTAGAAGCTATTCATTGACATTCTGAGATTTGAAACAGCTAAGCATCTGTGGAGCAATTCTGTCCAATGATTGTGCGATGAAAGATCCAAGTCCGCTAGGGATTGAAACTTGTCACTTCCACTGATATGGAGAGGTGAATACACACATAAATGCAAGGACACACAAGGTAGCTCTAGGAACAGTGTGACTAATGAGAGTCGTGTTGAGAGAAGATCAGACAGCAGATACACACCCTAGTTACCTGTGCAAAGATCTCTATTAGTTCTACTAAGAAGAAACTGAAGAACATCACCTATGAGATTATTTTGAACAGAGAATCTTAAAGATTCTCTGTAAGAAACTCTCTACCATGGATACCCACAAATGTGAAGCAAGAAGGGGCCCCTGGCAAGAAGAGACGGTCATTGCTTCATTCAGCCAAAGAGGACAAAGTTCTGGAGACTTGAGTGGTGGTTTGTGGAAGTGGTTTTGGTGGCAGTGACAATTTTGGTTGGATATAATGGATTTGATAACTATTGAAGTCATTCTGGAGATTGTGGAAGCTACAGTGATTTGGATAATAATGAAAATCAGTCCCAAAAGTTTGGGTCATGGGTAGAAACTTTAGGGATAGAAGTTCTGGTGTTTCTAGTGGTAGTGGACAAAACTTTGCTAAACCATGAAACCAAAGCGGTTGTGGTGATTCCAAAAGCAGCCATAACTATGGCATTGCAGAAAAGTTCTGATTATTGCTTAGAAGAGGAAAAGCCTAGTGGGAGAAGACAGCCTGAGAAGTGACAGGGAAGCTTCTGGTTACAGTAGATTGTTGACTCAGCCAACACAGCAGTGGTTAAAAAGAAGCCATGTTTTAGATAATACTCGTGGGTATGAGTATATAAGCTTGAGGGCTGTATTTACTATTAATTGTGAAACAGGTAATTTTCATTTCTGTTCTGAGGAAAGTGAAAAGTATTCCAGCAAAAGGTTTAATACAAACTTTTTTTCCATCCTTTTTGTTAATTGCCTAATATAATAGTTTAACTATAATACTGAATGTGTTTAATAGACAAGAAAATGTACTTTATTATACTTGCCAATAAAGTATTTGTCTTAGACATAGGTGTCACCAGCTCCATTTGAACTCGTAGATCACACATAGGTTGTGCTTTTGTTTTGTTTTGTTTCTGTGAATGATCTTGTTTTTGAATGGTAATGATGAAAAGATGGAGACAGTGGGAACTAGTCTCAAGCCAGAGGACTGAAGTTAATTGTGGAAATGTGATTTTTGTGCGTGCATTGATGCTATGCCTAATCTCTTAGGTTTTTTTTGTTGTTGTTGTTTTGTTTTTGTTTTTGTGATCACATAAAACAGCAAAGTTATATTATCATATTGAGGATTAGGAGCCTGTAATCCTGAACTGGGTCTTTTGGGATGTCAGAAGAGATATGTTGCACTTCAAACTTGCGGAAAATCCTTCCCTTGTTCAACTTCTTGAGCCAGCCTGCACTCCTTGAAGAGCCACATCACATTCAACTTCTTGAGCCGGCCTGCACTCCTTGAAGAGCCACATCACATTCAACTGCTTGCATTGTCACACCATCTTTACCTTACTCCATCTCTCCTGCCTTTCACACACAAGGCCCCTTGTGATGATAATGGTTCATGCACAAAGGAAGATAATTCCTCCTCCCCAAGTTCTCAAAGTAGATCCAGAAATTTCCTTTGCCAATAATGTTTGGAGATACTTCTGGGAAGCCTTTCAGCCCAGCAGTGTACATAAAATAAAACCTTCAAATCATCATTGAGATAAATGCCATTAAAATAGTGTCATGTGGAATTGATCTTTATATAGATATTGAGAACTGTATAGGAGAATGTGAGACCAAAAATACTAACTTATAGTTGTTTTTAAACTATATCTCACATTTGGTTAGTCAATTAAGTAGCAAAGTATTCATGCAATGTGAAGAGAATGTATTTTCTTTTATGTAGTAACACATACAAGATTGAATTATAAATAAATAAATTTTAAGCTGAGCATGCACTGTAAAATATATTAAAAATAAAATTTTCAATTAAAATGAACATTTATGGGTCTCCTGCTAATAGCTAATTCAGTGATCAGCTGTGGCCTCATTAGTAAGGAAGGCTGGGGTCACTGTCATATAATCTAATTCCTATGACTGAGGAGTTAAAGAAACGTTAGACCATCAGAATTAATCAAGGTAAGACAGAGGATGATTTAACCTGTAGTTCAAGTCACCATTTCATCTGAAGTGACGTTCAGTAACATATAACAATTAGGCTATTCAAAAGTATATTCTTTGCTACTTTAAAGATTTGAAACAAAGATTTTAATACAAAGAATCACCCCATTTTCATAATAAGAGGATTTACTGTAATTATTTTTCAAATTGATTCAATTAGTTTTAAAATTACATCTTTTTTATAATTTATTCCTTGACCCTATTAACAAAAGCTCAGAACAAAAATATGAAATGTATAAATACATACTGTTTCAATAGGATGTTGTAGTCAGCATCCTGGAGGAGGTTGTGCTGCATGTTTTCCCAGGTCTAAGATCAGTGATTTGACATTACCTGCTTGACATGGGCCATGGCATGGTAGGGGTACTTACACTGTAAGTACCCACATTACAGTTCTAATATTTGTTTTTAAAAGGAGTTGATTGTTTAACATTTACTGAGATTTCTCTGCGTACACACATACACACATGCACGCGCACACACACACACAGACAAACTAAACTTTAAAACCTATTCTGACTAATCATGTATAGTTAGGAAGCTCTGTGATTTCTACTAAATAGCAGGACATATTTCAAACTGTTCAATCTTTCTTCCACTGTGATCCTGGATGATCGTTGGCCAATATCATCACACAGTTCAAGGATAAAGATGATGGAGGAAGGTAAATATCTGCTCTTCAGCTTCTGATCAATATCATGTTCTACTCAATATAAAGACTAAGAATGACACATCGCTGTTGGGAGATTCTAGGCCAAAACGTGAAACCTTAACCCAATCATAAGAAAACATCACATACACATCAAAACTAAAAGTCATAATATAAAAATGATATTTTAGTGAATAAAGGGTCAGTCCTCAGAAAGTATGAAGGAAACTTAAGACCAGGAAAGATAGGGGCTGTTGAATACTACAGGAGATTAGGGACACAGTATAATAAAGACTGTGTAAGAGACTGAGTGGGGCATTAGTGGGGTGCTAGTGGAGAAAAGGGCAGAACATGAAAATTTTCAGCTTAATAAATACAGTCATATATACAAATGCCAATTTTTTCTCATGCCCATAATTGTGAGAGGTTTCCTGGGGGAAACTCAATTAAAGATATTCAAACTTTTCATATTCTTTTTCCAACTCTACATCTAAAGTTACCTATGAGTACAGAACTAAAAAGCAGATTTTTTTCAAAAGAATACAAGCTTTGGAAATAGGTCAAGCTTTTGAATCTCTGGTTTTACATGCCTGTGGTTTTAGACAAACTTGAAATTATTTTCACATTTAAAACTCTCTCTTCTCATCTATGAGATAGAGGTGGTGATTACTATACTTTTCAGAACATTAGCATTTAATCAAGGTAATGTTTTCTAAACTTCCAATGCCTGGCATATAGTATGCATAGCTAATGAAACTGTATGATGTTGGTAGTGTAGAAAAAATATAGGAAACCTGTGGCAATTTTCTGACAGTTATATGGTTCCAAGTACCCTTACATCACTCCTTCAATTCCTAGAACATGTCATTACAAAGAATCAAGAGCATGAGTTTTCAATGGATGCAATTAAAATGTCCCAAGGAAATGTCATTATGTAAGAGCAGCAGTGGTAGGCCAATAAGGAAGAATAACATGAGCCGCTTGAGGGCTGGACTGAGCTGACCTAGTGCAGTACCAGCTACACGTGGGAACCTGATAGCATAAGGAGAGTGTCACAGCCTTGTCATTAAACTCTGGAGACTTACAGATTCCATGGTTTTGATTGGATATAACACAGTTGCCTGCCAGCTCTTACATGTAAGCTCTCCGTGCTGTGAAACCATGCCTCTCTGGACACACTGTAAATCTATGGCAGTTTGGAAGTGAGGTGTGCTTGTATTTAAGGAAAGACCCTGGCAGGAAACTGCATGAACTATAAAATCTCCAAAGCTCATGGGCTAAGGACAAAATATTCAACGTGAAACTGCCCAAATTCTGCTTTCCCTGTTGATTCTCTATATGTATAATATATACATTTATAAGCATATATGTATGATTACATATATGTATTACATATATATGTATATGTGCATAAATGCATAGGTATTATATAGGTAATTATATATATATGAACACATAGAAAATTTTATTAATATACATGTTAAAACTTCTATCACAAAAATCTAAGGGTTGGGAATGTAGTTCAGTGATAGAGGATTTGTCTGGCATTTGAGAGACACTAGAACTAATTCTAACATTACAAAAATATAACCAAATACAAGTGATAAAAATTAATTTGAAAAATTGGTAAAAGTGTCACCTTTAACACAGTAAGATACTGTATACCATATTCACTTCTTTCTTATTGGAATTGGCCACAACTTCTAAATATTATGACCCACCAACTAGAAAACGTATATTGCTTGAGCTCTACAAATTATTTGAGTAAAAATTCTACTGCAGACAATATCATATACTTCCAGTTAATACAATCACACTCTTAAAGTAAAATTTATACTGTTTGGATACTGATCAAAAGACAGAACTATAGCCAAAAGCATCAATAATAAGAAAACAAAAATCATAAGTAATCTTTGTACTGTTGCCAGGAGGAAAGAGAGAAGCTAAAGTCAATGAACTGTCTTGATTGTGTCTGGAACCCCACACATGTAATTAGGTTTAAAAACACAGCTTTCTGACTCTCAGTTCAAAACACTCAGCAGGTCATTCTCTACCCAGGCTTGAAGCAAACACTCTCTAAGGGGGCAACTGAGGTTCTGAGAACAGCTTCCTGCTATGAGGTCCAGACTTAACTATTTATCTCTGTGGCTACGAAGGGGAGAAAATTCTTCTGTACCTTCGGGGCCTTTATAGATGTTCTCTTCAGTTTGGTATTTCTGGCCTTCATAAAATAAGAGTATGAGATGACATAAGGAAGCCATCCATTTATTCCAGAACTGCAGTGTTTACTCTGCCTTGCATGTAACAAGTTTAAAATTTTGAAGGCATTTGAAGTACTCATTGGCTCAGTGGTGCAATATTTTTTAAAAGTTATTTCTGACCATATCAGATACTTGTAGACCTTAAGTGATGAGCAAACACCAGAGGCAAAATACAATAAAGATTTAAGGGCTGCTCAGTAAAGCTTTGTGGCTTCTGTGGATGGGAGTTGAAGAGAAGTGGGAGGGAGGGCTGCTCTGGTGATTATTCCTGATCGTTCTTTTGTTTGTTTTATTTTCAATTTATGCCAGCACTGTGAGCCTGGGCAGCGTGATCTAACACAGCACAGGTTTTCAGCCAAACACACCAGAGTTTTACTTCTTTCTTTGGTTTTCCTTATTTTTATATTTTTGTTTTTTGGGGGTATTTCTGGTCTTTATGATTTGGTAAACAAATAATGTTTGAAGCAAAAGAAAAAAATCTGGGAAATGAAACTCACATTACTTCTATTATACCTCATGGCTGCACCTCATGAATGATTTTCTGTATGTGTGGGGAGAAGATGAGATGGGTTCAATTCTGCAACATATTAGTCTAGGGAAAAACAAAACAGAACTACAAACCCAGCAGAGCCAATTGTTTCTCTGTGTGAGAAAGGACATACAATTTATTTCTTATCACAAAACTTTGAATGTATAACAATGTTATCAGAGAGACATTTTCTGTCTCTGTAGATGATCATAATACAAGGGCTACTGTTATCATGTTGGCATTTACTTTGTTAGATATTTAAACTATATTATTATACATTTGTTTTGTCTTTCACGGGCGAAACAGAGTTTCACTAGTCCCAGATCTAGTCAAACATTCTTTGTCTAGAAGCAGATAAATTTCCTGGTGAAAGCAAATCATGTGGATTTTTCTATACTTTTAACCTAAAGTAAATATGTTTAAAGAAAAAGAAAATAATTAATATATTTCATTCTTTTCATTATTTTTTAGAATGTCATACCTATATACAATATAATATGATCAAATTATTCTCCATTTTCTCCCTGCCAAGCCCACATGGCCCCCTCAAAAGACTGACCTCCCAAACTCACCTTTCATTTGGAAACAGTCCTTTAAATCTAGTTAGTGCTTCCTATACGTGGGGACCATGCAGCACAGGACTTCTATCAGTGGTCACATTCTCATAAAATATTGATTCTTCAAACCCCAGCAAATGACAGCTGTCATTACGTCTTGAGCTAGAAATGGGGCCTAGGGACCATCTACCCTACGTATGTTAGAATTTTGTCTTGCTTCATTTTATGTAGAACTTACACAGATAACCAGAGTTATCTGTGTTCATTAGCACACTGGTCATGTCATGCCCACACAGTAGTATTAGTCCCCAACTTTAGCTCTGATATTCTTTCTACCTCATCTTCTGCTGTATTCAATTTACCTTTGGGGATAGAGGAAGGCTTTACATAGATGTCCTATTTAGGGCTGAGCACCCAAACTCTTCTTCTTGTTCTTAGTACTTTGACCACTTATGAATGTGTTCCTTGACTGCTGTCCACAGCATGAAGCTTCTTTAATCAAAAGTGAGAATAACCCAGGTCTTCAGGTATAACTATAAACATTGAGAAGTCTTAGCAGGAACTTTGACAACAAGTAAAAATATATATACATAAATTTGGGTATGCTGTGTGGTCATTTTCATTGAATGTTAGGAAGTCTATAATCTCATCCTTTATCTCTTCCTTGACCCACTGATGATTCTG
>JAQHUG010000101.1:2808071-2860461 GCA_028555095.1 Dicrostonyx torquatus | reverse complement strand
CTCCACTTCTGGTGGGAGTGTTGCTTTGTATATCCATATAGAGATTTCTCAGAAAATTAGGAAACAACCTATCCTAAGACTCAGCAATACCACTTTTGGGTATATATCCAAAGGATGCTCAATTATACCACAAAGACATGTGCTCAGTTATGTTCATAGCAGCATTATTCGTCACAACCAGAACCTGGTAACAACCTAAATGCCCCTCAACCAAAGAACGGATAAGGAAAATGTGGTAATTTACACAACAGAAAAAGTAACGATTTCTTTAAACTTGTAGGCAAATGGATGGGTCTAGAAAACATCATATGGAGTGAAGTAACCCAAAAAAAGAAAGACAAATATCATATATACTCAATCATAAGTGGCTTTTAGACATAAAGCAAAGGGTTTCCACCCTTCAATTCACAACCCCAGAGATACTAGACAACAAAGAGGACTGACTCCAAGAGAGACATACATGGATCTAATCTACATGAGAAGTAGAAAAAGACAAGATCTTGAATCAGTTGGGACCACGGATATCATGGGAGAGGGTAGAAGGCAAGGGGAGAGGATGGAAGGGAAGTGGAGAAAAATATATAGCTTAATAAAAACAATTAAAAATATGTATACTAATATATACACACGCACACCTTTTTTTCAGCACTGTGAATCAGCAGCTGGGCTTAGATATCATGAACACCTGTTATTGTATCGGGGACTTTTCTCTTTCTGTGATAAAACACTCTTACAAAAGCAGTTTGGAGAGGTAAGAGTTTGAATCAGTTAACACTTTCAGGTAATAGTCAACAAATGATTGATGTTAGATTGGCAACTCAAGCAGAAAACATGGGTGAATCCTGCATACTGGCTTGATCTCTAGCTTGCTTCCTTTTATAGTCCAGGCCCATGTGCCTAGGGTGGCGCCAATCAAAATGGGCTGGGCCCTCCTACATCAATAATACTCAAAACTATCTAACATAGACATGCCACAGGTCAATTTGATCTGGGCATTCTTTCAACTGGTTCCCTCCTCCAAAATGACTGTAGGTTTATCAATTTAACAATTAAAACAAACCAATACAGCTGCTCACATCAAATTATTGAAAGTTCCACTAGAACCTCGGCTCCCCACACTCTCTCCTTAATCTCAACCTCTTCCTTTCTCTCAGCTCATTCTTTCATCAGCCCGGAGGAGTACCTAAGTTCGGCAGGCCTGTATTAGGTGTGTTTAGGAAGTCTTCCTATTTTTGTTTTCTTATTAATTTTTATTGAGCTCTACATTTTTCTCTGCTCCTCTCCCTGCCTCTCCCTTTCCCTTCAACCCTCCCTTAAGGTCCCCATGCTCCCAGTTTACTCAGGAGATCTTGTCTTGAATTCTGCATTCTTGACTAATCTCAAGGGGTTCTAACTATTACTTTTATTTTCTTGAAATTCAAATTGCTGAAAAGAAAATACTTGTTAGTTTCTTACCACCATTTCACTCCTATCAAACTATAACCTAATTGCTTACTATGGAAACTATGTAATTTTTTTATTGGCTACTGGGACCATACCTGATGATTTCCAAAGAACTTCCCACTGATAAATACATAGGTCAGTAATAATTCCTTATCAAATTTATCCCAGCAGCAGCATTAACATAGGTATCATGTATTTTCTTGGGGCACTCCACTCTGTGAAGTTCTTTCTTCTGTATATCTTTGCTATATTCCTTTTCATCTCCTAGATTTTCTAACTGTGGAGCATCTCAGGGATCATTCAGTGAAGCTCATCTCTTTCTACCTGGGTGTCCAATGCTAATGTCATTCTAACAATGCCCCTAATCAGATTTCTTACCTTCAGCGTCTCACCTCATCTCAGTTAGAGGCTTCTTTACCCCTTCATTTAGTTTATGCCGACATCACCATTGGCTCATTTGTTGGGCTCACATACCGCATGTAACAACATCTAACATTGTTGGTCTTTTTCAAAGTGCATTCTGAACTAACCTCTTCCCTTTTCTGTCTCTGCTGATCCATCCAGCCACTGTCATCTCAAGAATTATTGCGTGGCCACCCAACTGATTTCCCTCTTCTCTCCTTTATCCTATTTAGTCAGTTCTCAGGGTAACAAAATAACCAGATCATGCCACATCTAAGCTCAAAACTCTTTCCTGGTTTCACATCTAAATCAATAAAAGCCAAAGCACTTGAAGTGGTCTTCAAGACCCCGGTAATCCAGACTGCTCTTTGTTGACTAATTCTTCCTCGCCCTGATCTTTTCACTCTGTTCATGCCTCACAAACCTGCCAGTAAATAACATGCCGGAGGCAATCTCACTTACCAGCTCCTCTTTATAAGATCTTTTCCCTTGGATATCCACATGACCTTCTACATGACACTCCTACCTTCATAAATGTTAGCTCACTAAGATGTTTATGTGGCCACTTATTCAAAACAGCATCACCATCATCCATCCAGTCACTTGCTATATTTTCTGAAGAATGGCATCAAGATATACCTTCTCTTTGTCAATAGAACTATGTTTTATGTCCATATTAGAGCACAAATTGTGAGTACAAGAAAATTTGAATATTTTCTTACATCTTTTGCTAAGTCCTCTAGAGAAATTTATATGTCTAGTATATGAATAAACAAATATGGCAAATTTCTCAAATACAAAAACTTCTAAATGTTTTATGTTTCAATATATGGCCACCTGCTGATGTTTCATACATTAATACAAATGAAATGTTCTCTTATGAGTTAAGGGGGAACAATGTACCTGCATTATTATCTTTTTCTATGTAATAGTGACAAAATTACGTTGCATCTTCTTTCCTTTCATCCTCTCCTTTTTCATCATAGTCTTTAGTCAAAGGAAAACAGAGACCCTTTCAAAGACACAATACTTTCCTAATACTGGGAGTGCTTTGCACACTCTTCCTGGCACCACTGACCATCACATCAAACATCCACAACTACCTCCAGCTTGGACTCAGCATCTACACTACTGAGAAGGAGGATGCACTTTCCTAACTGGAATACCCAGCAAAACTCTTAAATCTACTTTGGAATTATTTTGGGGAGACTATCTGTATGATGTTGATGGAAATTGATAGTGAATATGAAAACATAATGCAGGAAAGTCAGTGCATTGTGTTTCTGTGTTAGAGAGGATTAAGGTTTTGAAATTCAACAATGCTATAGCAATGTTCTCACACAGAAACAAACACACATAACACGTGCTGTCTTGTCCCCTCTTGCTTATTTTCTTTCTGTGTTTCACTTGTGAAAGTTAAGTTTCCACACTAACAATATTTTTCCTTACGTGACAGAGATGAAAGGAGATAATATTTTTAGACAGAATCTGCTCTTTTATAACCTACATTGCTACCTTTGAGTCTTTTAGAAAATTATCAGTAATGAAATCTGATGCCACACTCTGTGAATTGTGCAATATTATTCAATTTCACAATGTTCAGCATTGATATATGTATAAAATAACATAAAGTAATATAACAATAGCAATATAAGAATAACAATAAAAATAGATATTCTTCAAGTTAGGAGTAAAAGGAAAGTTAATTGGGATTTCATTATTGAAAATCAGATAAAAGACAAAAACATTATTTTGTATAAAATGTCTACCCTTGTGATTGAGGGAAAATTCTTGTATCTTGGCCCTGCTTACCATTATATTAATCAAGTGCAAGTCTAAATATGTCTCTGCCCCATGCAAAGAGACACAAAGATTCAGCCTGCTTTAGATTTGTTTGTACATGGGATTTCATTTTTTGATAAGAAAATACCTTGGCGGTTGGAGAGGTGGCTTCATGCTTAAGAGAGCTTAACTGTTCTTCTAGAAGACCTTAACTGGAGTCCCAGAAGCCACATTAGGCAGCTCTCATTGCCCATAATTCCTCCTTCATGTAATCTAATGCCTTTGCCCTCCTCCACAGGTGCTCACATACACACAAAAATACACACAATTACATAACTAAATGATAAAATAAATTATAAAATGTATAAAGCAAAAAGGCATCTTACTTTGAAATATTTATATCACTTTGAAGTTCAAGATTAAATCAGCGAGGGAGGGCCTTATTCCTCTTCGTAGAGCCCCACCATGTTCTATCTCTGGTACTAGGACTTCCGCTGTCCTCGGAGTTCCATGTAGTTTTCCACCTCTCTGTCCATCCATGGAGGTTAAATCACTTTTGTCTTCTCGGTGACAAGGAAATCAACTTTCTTTAAGAAACCAAAAGTACGCCCTAACTTTTTCTATATTAATTGAAAAATGAGCGTAGCAAGAATGAGAAACTACAACATGCCATTTGTATCATGCTAAGAACTATTTCTAAAGGCAATTTCTCTAATTTTTGAGAAGCATCAGCTGCCCAGGCAAGGCCGAGGCATTAATTATAGAGAATGCTAAGGAGGAATAGATATGCACCTTTCGTTGTTATAGAACCTCATTCTGGAGTTAATATCAGGGCTGCCTTCAATACCATTTATCTGACACTTAGTAAATGAGTTGTCAGCAAAGGCAAAAATATATTAACAGTTCACATGGGCTGAAAGGGGTGCTCTTACATGTTTTACCAGAATTTCTCCCTTCAGTTAACTCAATATCTTTTCTGACACATTTTTGTTGCACTAAAGTGTCTTTTATAGTGTGTCAGAATTATGAATACTGATAGACCTTTCCCTAAAGTGCCCCTCAAGTTCACTGCCATTTGCTCATTAGGTTTGCATTTTATTGCATGTCAGAAAGTGCCCCCTTTAAGCACCTACTAATAAATGTGAATTGATGGGGCTGTATCTCCAGAGCAAGTGGTAAATTCAAAGGTCTTAAATAAAAAGTCTGTGAGGCATCTAAGGCTAGGGTATGTGCCTACGGGTCCTGATCTGGAATACGGCGGATGGTTTATTTGATGCTGAGATAGGAGTTCTTAAGCAGTATTTGAAGTTCAAAAGAGGGAACAAGCCATTTCTCCATTGATGAAAGGACAGGATAAGCTATTTTTTTAAGATGTCTCCAGAATCTTCTTCAAATAGAATTCAAATGGAAATTTACTTATGTGGGTGCTGCAAATTCTAACTTTATAGTCAGTGTTAATACACTGTCTTCAACTCTAAAGTAAGATAAAGGTGGTGAAGTCGTCAGCGAGGAAATGAAGGCACAGAGTCAAAGAGCATTGAGGTACAGCGAGAAGGAGGGGTCTCTGGTCATGGTGTTGTATCTAGAATGTGAGGATAGACTGTAACAGCAGGGATAAAGGGCAGAGAAAGAAAAACAATACCCCTCTCCTAGAGGGTGAGCACAGTCATGAAACCCAAGCTTCTGCTTCTTACCTCTGGGAACTTTCTACTCACCAGAAACACACACACACACACACACACACACACCACAAGCTAGCTATTTAACTCATGGTTGTTTCTGAGATGGTCTTAGTGAGCAGATATTATAATGCCAAAGTTTGAATTAAAATTGTTGCCCCGAGACATAGGAAAAGGTTGATTCTATGTATCCCTTTATGGCAAGCATTAAGTTGCTTAGTCAAAGAGAAGACAGTAGAATCAACCAATCTGGAAGGGACAAGCACCCAACAACCAATCACTGGGTAGATAAGGGAACCCTTTTCAGAAATTGCAGGCCAATGTTTCCCGATCATTTATACGCTGCCTTCAAGGTTTAGACATCAGCACTAAGCATTACTGATGTAACATGGTTATTTAAATTAGCCTTTCCCTACGTAACAATGTCTGTAATTTACTAACCTGAACCTTTTTATATTGAAATACACAATTACTAGCATCAAACATTTAGAAACTCTGGGAATACTTTAATCTTCTTATTTTTCTTAGCTCTAGGCCTGCTTTTTGGTGGAACACTGGACTAAATGAGAAGCATGAAATGGTTTTGGCATATTTTAGAGAAATATTCAAGTAATAACAGTACAGAGGAGTATATGAAACGGAAAATATCATTGTGATAATAACTGGGAAATACTATGTCCTCAGAAAGAATCAAGGCGTGTGTGTGTGTGTGTGTGTGTGTGTGTGTGTGTGTGTAGCGTGTATGCATGCTACAAACATGTATTTTAGGGATATTATTTTACATAGAATATTAAGTCATATAGGCAAGTTTTGGTCACTTTACAATAAAAAGGAATTCTTGTATAATCATGATGCTCTAAAAGGGTGGTTTTTAATATTATTTGTTTGTAGTTTTCTTATAGGAGGTAGTTAAGACCCTCCCTCTTGTAAAAAAATTTAGAGAGGTCTTCAAATTAATTTTTACATAAGATTATTAAAGTTGAAAGTATAAATAGCAGGGATTGCAGAGAAGGAGGGAGCAAATCTGCCATACCTCCAGGCTAAAACAGACCTCGTATTGAATGTTAAATTTAGCTCTGTGCTCTCTGAAGAGGTCAACATTACATCTAACTTGCTCTTGGGCTTTATGACCTCTGCCGAACTGTGCTGCCTAAAAGAGATGTCCACATGGCAAAACAATGTTGTTTTCTTATGGTAAGACATGTACAAGCCTCCTAGAGTTTCTACTGAAAGTTCCATACACCCAGCCATCAGTTTCAAACCTGACAGATTTTGCTAATAAGAAGAGAGGAAGCATGGGACCTGTCAAGGTGAGCAGCACATTCAGGACTCATGAGATTTAGTGAGAAGCCTGCGTGGCAGAGGTAAGCGTGCTCCTGAGATGCTATTACAGAAGCCTGTGGACAGTCATAATTGCTGCGTCCTCTACCATCAATTCTCTGTTGCTGACTACTGCCTAACAAACCACCCCCCAAACTTCCGGTAATGAAAGTAATAATAATAATGATAATGATGATGATAATAATAATAATTGCTATCTGTTAAGGTCTGTGTACTGACTGGACTCATCTACACTTGCAATCTCTCATGTGTTTGTAACCAGTCAGGTGGGTAGGGAATCCTCAGCAGGGTACATGGTTAGCGGCCGATGCTATCTATCAGCTGGAAGTTTAGCTAGACAGGAGCTCCTAGATGTGGTTTTGTCATATGGCTCTTGCATCTCACAGTATGAGGCTAGGCTCCCAGAGAAAATGTCTAAAAAAAAAATTCCAAAAAGCAGACAGAGGATCTGCTAGCCCATTTAAGGCAATGCACAGGCTAGGAATGAAATTGCTTTTTGCTACATCCTAAGGACAGAACAGTCGTATGGCCCAATAAAAATCCAAAGGGGATTGAAGAAAAATTTCTGATGAGGGAATACCCAAATCACAATGCACAACAGAATGTGAGGTGGAAAATATTATAGAAACCATATTTGGAAGTGGAATATATCAAGTACTCTGAGAGTTCAATATATTCCAGGATCAAGGCATGGTGTAGAAGGGTTCTTCTGTATTTTGGGTTACTCTCATTGGTTGAATAAAGGACTGCCTGGCCTGTAGACTAGGACACAGCCCTTAGGTGGGTGGAGTAGACAGAATGGAAGGTGGTGAGAGAGAAGGAAGTGTGAGAGACGCCATGCTGCTCTGGCCCAAGATGGACACTGGTTAGACTCATGCCGGTAAGCCACAACACATGGTGGTACACAGATTATTAATTATGGATTAAAGCCAGATGTAAGAGTTAGACAAGCAAAGGCTAGAGATAATGGGCCAGGCAGTAATTTAATTAATACAATTTTCGTGTGGTTATTTTGGGCATAAGCTAGCGGCCGCGGCCGGGAGCCATGCACTGGGAACAAACGGCCACTCTCCTCTCAGGTGCTGGGAACACAACCCACATCCCTCTTACTACAAAGGCAGATAGAAAGAATATCAATGTGCACTTGGAGGGTATTGAGGGCAAATACAAAGTCATGTTGGCATGGACTTAAGCTGTGGTAACTTTAATACATTTTAAAAAAATAAGAAACCATGGCAACAGGAGAACAACCTAGGCTAAAAGTCCCTTACTGGTTGTATATTTTATTAGAACTAATAACTGAATGTGATGACTGGGCCTTTTTTCTGTACTGACAAGACACAAAGTCAGCTTTGACTCGTTTGCAAAAGCCTTTCCCATTCTTAACAGTGAAGAAACCATTTTCTTTTTGTGGGATAGTAAAGTGATAAATGAATAAATTGCTCATAATTTAAAATAGCACACATTGAATTGGCTTTTCTGGGAATCAAGAGTTGGTATTAGAGACTACTATTTTCTGTTAGATTAGTCCTTTAGCTTGAAACAGACATTTTCCTATTACCTTCTTTAATTTACAAACATTTCATTATCTTAACTTTAAATTTTTCTTTAACTTGCTTCTGATAATTAACTTCTAGCTTGCTACCAGATATGAAAATTCATTAAATTCATAAAAATTATGTAGGTGATATGCAGCAGCATTTTGTACAACAGGCTTAAACATTCATGGATTTGGGGGCTATTCACCCAAGGTCTTGGAACTAAACATGCATCAACACCAATGTACAAGGTCATTCAATGAGTTTCTTTAAATTTTCCTTATACTTAAGTCCACTATCGAAGAGGACCTTTCATGAGAACCCATTTACTACTTAGTGAGATGATACATATATCAATCCCAAGCTAATATGTGGTTACTGAATTAATTGCACACCAAAGAGGACCAAGAAAACTATCTCCCCCTTTTCCAAAGAAATTTGATGTAATCCACATACAACCATGTGCTTTCTGCTCTGTATAAGTGCTGAGTACACCTGGAGCTTGGCGAATCAGACATGTTCTCCCCAGCGGGCAGCACAAACCAATTAGCTTGAAAGGAACTATGAACGGCAGCCCTGTTGTGCACAGCGACTGCAGAGCAGCTTAGCATAGGTTATCAACCTCACTACTGTAGTTTGGAATAAGGATGAGTATAAACAATAGGAGTGAGCGACCCACACTTTTGTAAATAGCAACCACTTCCTGGACTTCTGGAGTTTCTCAAAATAAGACTCTGGAATGTCACAATATCCACTTCCAGTCAGTAGCATCCCTTGTGTGGATACTACTCTTCCTTTCTCTCAAGGAAGATGGTAGGAAGGTTGCAGCACATTCCAAATCCTTTATTTAAATTCTGCGGGGGCATGTGATAATTTTAGAAGCTTCTTGAAACATCTGTGTTTGCACCATTCTGTCTGGCCATAAATGAGCTTTTAAAGGCCTCTGCAGGTCAGAGTGCGGTCACTTAAAGGAAAGAAAAGAGATGTGAGGATAACTACCTACTAAAATACATTATTTTCTTTTGAAAACAAAGGTTTTTTTCTTATCTGGATTAAGTGATAAAATTTGAACATGTTCATATTGCCCTTTTTGTCTCCAAATCCAACTTTTGGCAATCATTATGGAAGAAGACACAATAGGGCCAATAATAATTATTAATAGCAGAACCAAAACACAAATCCTTCAAGATATTGTTGACTTGAAATGTTATGAAATCTTGTCCAGACAGGATGCAAAAGTCAAAGCATAGTAGTTTATACATTGTGTTCTATTTTACCAGACATACTGTGAGCTTTGCTTCTACACGTGGGACACAGGAAAAAGATAGTCAGGGTCTCGGGAAGCAGTAATATGATTTTATGTTTGGAGACCTGGATTTAGGTTATGGACTCCTAAGTTGCTGAATTCGTTTGGAATTTTATTTTATTTAGTGTCTTTTATTCTATCTTGCTATCTGAGGTAGACTATCTCATTATATTGTTTAAATAATCAAATATGATATAAACACAAAGAAATCAATAGCTCTGATTTGATAGTCATTTACAATTTACATCCCTAAGTACCCTTTCTCTTTGTTTTTTTTTTTGTTTGTTTGTTTTGTTTTGTATTTTGGTTTTTCGAGACAGGGTTTCTCTGTAGCTTTGGAGCCTGTCCTGGAACTGCTCTTGTAGACCAGGCTGGTCTCGAACTCACAGAGATCTGCCTGCCTCTGCCTCCCGAGTGCTGGGATTAAAGGTGTGCGTCACCACCGCCCGGCCACTTTCTCTTTGTTTTTATTTAATAAAGAACTCTGAATCCTCTGCCTCAAACCAAGGTTCTTAGAATGTTTAATTGCACAAGACTAATCCACAGCTACCATTAGTCTATAAATAAGAGATTTAGCATTTGCTTTGTCTCTTTTCTTAACTGTGCAGTTATTCTGTCATGCAACACTCCTCCAATTTCCATAATGACAATTTGTAGACAAATGCTTTAGGAATATTACTAATAGGTGTATTATAAAGAAAAAATGTTAATTTTAACCCTCAAATAAAACTTTAGCAAAAATTAGCGTTCTTATTCCTGTGTTTCCAAGATATTATGCCTGCTAACATTCTATGATAGCAAGGTATAGGTGCTTAATTCTCCACCCACAAAGGCTAGCTTTGCTCTTGCATACATGCAAACAAATGGTCTTGTTCTTAAGCGTATCAATTCATCTTGTTCAGATAGGCTGAACCAGATGCATAAATGATAAACTGGACACAGATGTAGGTGTGGCATATCATTTCCTTTTCTGTTGCAATGATAAAATTACAGGACATCAAGCAACTTTGGGAAGAAAAGGTTTATTTTGGATTATAGTTCCAGAGAGATAGAGTCCATCCTGGTGGGAAGGCATGGCAATAATTAGGTAAAGTAGGAAGGCTGTTGGGAAAAGATATGGAAACTTGCCAGTCACATTTTAGTCCACACAAAGGAAACAAAGAAAGAGTGACCAGGAAACCCTGAATTCTGACTGTGGGTCCCCAGTGACATACCTTCTCCAGCAAGGCTCCACTTCCTCACGATTCAGTAATCTTCACAAATAGTGGCACAAACTCGGGATCAAGTGTTCAAATATGTGACCCTACAGAGCACATTTCTCCTTCAAATCACCGCTTTCTAGCCCTGACCTCCAGAGAATCAAGGCCGTCTCATGACACAAAACACTTTATTGCAACTTCAAATTGCCCATAATCTTTAACAGTCTCAATAGTGTATAAAAGTTCAAATGTCTCTTATCAGACATAAGACAATCTCTTAGCTGTGAGCCAAATAAAGTCAAAATTTGAATTTCACTCTTCCAACATACAATGATACAGAATATACATTTCCACTCAGAAATGGAGGAATGGTTAGATTAAGGGGAAATTGTACCAAAGTGAGGCTGAAAGCCAGCAGGACAAACACTAGACATGTAGCTTCATATCTGGTGACTTTGGCTTCCGTTTCAAAGGTCTTGGATGCTGGTACATCTCCTATTTTGCTGTCCTCAACATAAATATCTCTTGCTTGTTCCACCCCCCTTTCCAGGTCTCATTGGCATATGTCTCATAGCTCTGACATCTCCAGCCTCTTAGGGTCCCCACCAGAACCCAGACTTTAACTTCGCGATTTCAATCTTTGGTTTCTCAGGTTAACCCCACCCCCCACCCCGAACCTGGCATACATTGCCTGGCCCTGAAGCTCTATGAAACTGTACCAGAAGAATTCATGATCCCACAATCTCACATCTGTCATACCTCCAAAACCAGTAACCCACAGACAACGCTGCCAAGTTGGTTATCAGCTTGCAGTGGACTCTGACCAACTGTGGCACAGTTAAAGCAGCTTCCATATCTGAGGCTGGTGAGACACTCCCCACGAGGAGAGAACTCCTTAGGTTCTGCTCTCCTAAGCTGGCCAATCAGTCATAGTAAGCTTGCTCACAGGGATGTTTCCTATGGTGAAGAGTGCACAGCAGGAGGTTTTTCTTTAATGGTGCTAATCTCTTCAACATTGCAGCTTTTTTTCCCCAACACATGACTTGTCTGCAACATTAGCTACCGAGTGCTTTTTTTTTGTTTCCTTTCAAAACTACACAGTTTTAAACATTTCCTTCTGCCTTGCTTGTTAGTTTTTTTCACTGTACACCGTTGGAAGTTAACTATTAACATCAGTTCCCCAGGCTCAATGTCATCTTGTCTTGAAGTATTATCTTTCAAAGAAATTAGTTCATAACTTTTTATTTATTTTTTGTTTTAATTTTTGAGAGAGGGTCTTGTTATGTAGCCATGATTGTCTTGGAACTTTTTATGACCAGTTTACCTCAAACACATAGATATCCACCTGTCTTTGCTTCCTTAGTGTTAGGATTAAAGACATGCCAACACATCCTACTCAAAATTAGCCTATTACTTTTTAATTCCGTTACATGAAAGTTCTCAGGATATGGGCATAATGCAGCCAAAATAACTTATGATTTGCCCATGTCTGCTTTTGATAGAGTACTGATTTTGCTCTGAACCCTCACAAGTTCCTCCGTCTGCATTTCTCTCAGCATCCTTCCCTTCCCAATGTACACTGGGGGTGGGGGGGATTAAGCTGTTTACGATATTCAGTGGCTATATCCTGTTAAAGTTCCAAACTCTGCCACAAAATAGTCCAAAGGATAAAAGCCACCTGTATTATGTCCCACACGAGTGAGAAGAAGACATGAGATGTGAATGAACCCACTTAGGAGTTTATTAGAGAAGGGAAGTGCTCACAGGCCTGATGAAACATGTACAGGAGAGAGAGAGAGGGCAAAGATGACATGTCCAGCTTTTAAAGGCCGCCTAGCACATGCGCACATTGGGAAGACGTGACTACATCAGACGCTGATGATGGACGACTCTATGCCTTGCATATGTGCACAGGGGGTTTGCGCGATTACGTCAGACGCTGGTGACAAAGATGGCCGGCGACCCACAATGTGCACAAGGGCTTTAGTGGAGGTAACCACGTATGCGCACATGTGGGTCACACAGGCCAAGGGTCTACCCACATGTGCCTGCCTTTAGGACCCAGAAGTGCAGTCTGAATAATTACAACCTGGTTAAGTTGAACTCAACAACATCCCACTAACATTCCAATTACTATATTAAAGTACTTTTCTGGGCCATAATAAAATTTTCTAACTAAAAGCAATCTAGGGAGAAAAAGGTGTATTTTGGCTTATGGATCCAGTGTGACAGAGAGCATCACAGCAGTGAAGATACAGCAGCATGTGGGAAAATTAGGGCAATAGGACCAGAAAGCCTGCTGGTTACATTTGCATTATTTATAAAGACTGCTTTGTTTATTTGTTTTTGATATTTCTAAAATAAGGTAGAGAAATGAATAAGATGATGAGGAGGAAGGATTCCTTTGAATATTTCTGTTTCTTTCCATCCAGCTTTGTAAATTCTTCCTGGGTTCTTGCGGATGAAGAACATAGTCCCCTCTTCTGTAGATGAGACACCCTCTTACAGAAGTCGTGTCTTCCCAAATTGTAATCAAATTATTTGAGTTGCTGTTGAGTTTTTCAAGTTTGCCTTTGGTTCTTAGTTTTGTTATTTTCTTTGCTGTTTTAAAACTTCAATAATGAGATTTAACGAAATGACTCTAGAGCATTTGATCTGACAATTCCAATGGGATATTAGTATTTCCTTTCATAATTCTTGGACTCTTAGTAATAAAAATGATGCAATCTCCAAGAATATAATCAACTAATGACAATATTATGAACCCTGAGAAAACGTATTTTCTATTCTGCAGTATCTCATTCTGAAGCAGTGAAACTCACACTTTCTGCTGACATGTTTGTATATACGATTTATGAAAAGAATGTCTGCTGTAATAAAGGATTGGTGAATCTGAAGCAATCTTGGCATGATTGTGGTGGTTTGAAAGAAAAATCACCCTATAGGTGTGCCCTTGTTTAAGGAGGTATGTCACTGTGGGGGCAGGCTTTCAGGTCTCATATGCTCAAGCTATGCCCAGTGTCAGGGACTTCTGCTGCCTGCAGATCAAGAGATGGAACTCACGGCTCCATTTCCATTCCTGTGTCTGCCTGCACACTGCCATGTTCCACCATGATGATAATGGACTAACTCTAAACCTGTAAGCCACCCCAATTAAATGTGGCTTTGTTCATTGTGTTTCTTCACAGCAATGGAAACCCTAAGACTATGTATTATATTTCACAATCACAGACGTCTGATCCCTAGCCTACCTGTTGTTTGCTGACTCTGAGCAGGACTTACCAATATGCTACAACAGGTTGACAAAGAAGACTTGAAGTTTCAGTTTAGTTAGAGGGATGCTTCCTAAAGTGTATTTACTTCTTAGGCTTAGATCAGGTCTTTGCATCTTATAAGGCAAAATGGAAAACATTTTGATGCTCTCAGATGTAGAACTAATACAAAAGTATTCGTTACTTTCTGGCATGGGTCAGTCTTATTATAGAAGAACATTAAATTGTCATTAGCCTTAAAGCATTTTCAGCTTAAAAACTCATACAGCTACGGAAGTCAATGTATTTTTTGTACTTCCATATACTGTTCCAAACTCAGCCACAAAAGTAAACTTTTTGGCAAAATGATTAAGGTTCAGCAAAATATCAAATAAAACTTGCCAAAGTAATACTTTCTTTTTCATTCTAATCCTTTCCTATTCTGAGCAAAATGCAGCCCATGTGTTTCTATTTTATTTATATTTAGAAATATTTTTGCCAGTTGTCTGATGTCTAGAGACATACTGGTATTCTAATAAGCTATTCTCTTTGTCTTCCAGATCTTGACTGGTCTGAATCCAGAACAGTTTTCTAACATTTTGAAGTTCAAATAGTGAGAGTCCACTCAGTTTAAAACTTGGTAAAATGTGAACCCTTGTTTCTCCTCTTTTTAAATCAAAAATGCTTACAATCAATCACTTGAATATAGTTTTGCAAGATAGCAATGTCATACTGAATTATGTAGTTTTCTTTGATGTTAAAACAGATGAAAGAATGAAAAAGCACTTTCCAGTTTGTCATAAAAAAGATTAAATAATCACCCTTTTTTATTTGAGTCCATGAACACATTCACATTCTGTAGGCAGTTTCCAAACCATGAAGTGTCTTTTTCCCATATTAAAAATGAATGCATATGATATAATGTGGAAAACTAAGCTTTTCTTGGACATACCCACAACAGCCATGCAGTACATATCCAGCCTCTCTTCCACATTTTTAATTTTTCTTTTGAAAGTAATTTAAGGCATCTGTTGCAATTCCTGGATGGAAAAAAGGAGACATAAACACTACTGAAAGTAAGACATATTGTTGACAGTCTTCAGCCCAATAGGCTTGAAAACACTGAGCATCCTGCCAAAGAAACCTCAAACTTTGTCCCACAACAGAGCACTATACGTGAAGGCCAGCCACAGAGCTAGGGCCAGAGCACTAAAGAGATGGTTCTCCAGAGAAGTAATTAGCCTAGCTGTATTTTTTTTTTATGTCAAACTGGCTGAAACCATATAAAGGGATGCTCTCGGAGTGTTGCTTGTTTATTTCATTAAGCCATCTGTAAACATCAAACTACTGGAAGCCACAGTTTCCTGTGATGATGTGTTAGATTCTTTCATGGAAAGGATATGTAGGATTGAGACATTGAGAATGGTTTCCTAAGGGAATTGAAAAGTTAGGACATGGATGACTGGGTAATTATATGAGGAGTATTCGAGCAAGGGGTCTGAGCTTAAAAACTTTACTTTGCCATTAACTGTATATTCTCTTTGGGTATATTGCCCAATTTCTTGGTCTCAGTTTACTCAAATAAGGAGCTATAAATAGCAACAATTATATGAATGCTTCCAAAGCAGACATATTTCTTTCATAATAAATCACTCATTTCTATCCCTGTGTCTTTCATGAGAAACTTTCTGTCAGTCAAAACTCCTGATCTTAAGCTTAAGAAATTGGTTACTTCCACAAGGAAGAGTTTAAAAAGAAATCCAATCAACTTTTTTCTTTTCCCCTCATTTAAGTAGTGAATAAAGCATGTGATGGGAATTTATTGTCTCTGAATGATAAGTATTACGTCCAGCTCTTTAGTTAGGAAGCAAACAAGAGCAAAAATTATTTTATGTTTCTCTGTTAACTCTTATTCTACTCTATCTTTGTCTTCACCATTTACATGCATAGACCGTGAAGTTGGTCATAGTTCCATTGCTCATTTGTTTCTATAACTAGGAGGGAAATTTCATAAGATAGTATTTTAACCATAAAAATTACATATGCTTAAGTACACAGCAAATAATTAAGACAGAAAGCTCTGTTAACAGTGTGCTTCACACATTGAAACTAACCTCCACTCTGTTTCCATCACCTAAATCAGAAAGTCCATGCACGCTATCCAAGCCCAAGATTCCTCCCTCCAACACTCCTCACAAATCACCCTTCCATCTTCTTTCTGTATGGCTTTTACTATTCTAGATGGTTTATCAATTGGAACTGTGCATTATTTGTATTTAGTGGTAAGTTTATTTCAGTTAGCATAATCTTATTTCTTCTGTCTTGCAACATTTATCAGAAAACCCTTCTACTTCAGGCCAAAATCTATTCTGATATAGGTATATGCCATACTATGCATATCAATATTCTTTCAACCATCGATGAAAACTTGACTGGTTTACAATTTTCAGTCATTGTGAATAGTGTATATATATGTATATGTATTTGAGTCCCTGTTTTCAGTTATTTAGGATATAGACTTATATGTAGAGTTCTGTAAAGAGTTTTGATATATAATGAGTTTAGATATTTTTCATTACTGCTGATGTGAAGAAATAATTTGTACTTTGCTGATTTCATAATTAGTATTGATAAGAGGCATTAGTGGTGAATGTATGGACCAGTCTGATGTGTCACATTTCCACATTTCTTTTTCTTTTTTCATGTTTTCTTTTCTTTTTTAAAAAATTTATTTAAAAAGTTTTTTTTTTATTTTACATACCAACCACAATTTCCTCTCCATCCCTTCCTCCCACTTTCCCCTACCCAACCCACCACCCACTCCTCAGAGAGGGTAAGTTCTCCCATGAGGAGTCAATAAAGTCTGGTATATCAAGTTGAGACAGGACCAAGACCCTCTTCCCTGTATCTAGACTGGGCAAGGTATCCCTCCACAGGGAATGGGTTCCAAAAAGCCTGTTTAAGCACTAGGGATAAATTCTGGTCCTACGGCCAGTGGTCCCACAGACTACCCAAGCCACAGAACTGTCACCCATATTCAGAGAGCCTAGTTCGGTTCTAAGCAGGTTCCCCAGCTATCAGTTCATGTCAGTGAGGTCACACTAGGTTGGGCCAGCTGTCTCTGTGGGTTTCCTCATCATGATCTTGACCCCTTTGCTCTTATAATCCCTCCTCCCTCTCCTCGTCTGGACTCCAGGAGCTTGGCCCAGTGCTTAGCTGTGGATCTCTGCATCTGCTTCCATCAGTTACTGGATGAAGATTCAGTGATGACATTTAAAGTGGTCATCAATCTGATCACAGGGTACCAGTTCAGGCACCCTCTTCACTATTACTTGGAGTCTTAGCTGGAATCATTCTTGTGGATTTCTTAAGTTTCCCTAGCACCAGCTTTCTCCCTAACCTCACAGCCCCTTTAACAAGGTATCTCTTTTCTCTCTCTCCCTCTTTGTCCCTCCCCCAACTCAACCATCCTGTTCCCTCATAATCTTCTCCCCTTCACCTCTCCCTCCCCCTCCCAACTTACTCAGGAGATCTTATCAATGAGCTGGGCATTTCCGTTTCTTCGTGAAGTTCACTGGTATAAGTTGAAGTTCATGTCATTAATAGTCAAAAAGTGCTTATGAATCCTAGGGAAAGAGAGAAAAAACTTCCTACAAGAGATATTATTTGAATTGGGAGGTTTCCTAGGCAGGGAACAAAGGCATCCCAGGGGCAAGAAACACTATGTGTAAAGACATGAGGTATAGAAAGCAGTCCTGCATGGAAAATCATAATGCCATTTGCTTTAGTGAAATCACAACATCAAGGTAATGTTGGTGGGGACATGAAATTGAGCAAGTAGAGCGAGGTCTGGTTTGAGAGAGGTGTGACATACACTGGGTGATAAAATAGCAATACAAACTTAAGTTACAGATGAAAGAGCTCCAAATGGAGTCTTTAGGGAAAAGAACTGATGTGAGTTGCTTCTGGGAAGTTTGAATGGTGGGCAAGTTTGGTGAAAAAAAAAGAGACTTCTGAAAAACAGGTAGGAAAAAGCTAATGAGGACCAACTTCCTGATTTGCTATTTCAGGTAAAAATGAGAAATAGAGTGTGGAGGCTCAACTTTGTTTTCCCCCTTATTATCTGTCATTTAACCTCAGGATCCTGTCTATAAAATAAGAACAATTATACCCAAGGGATGATAAAGAATGCTTCCCTAGATGCAGATGTAAATGCTCTGGACACTACCGCATTCAGTACAAGTATAAGGTGATGTCAATATTGCAATATTACTCATTACTCTGATAATTTATTCAATGTGTTCAGTACATTATTTTAAATGTACCTTCAAACTAACAAGACATCTTATTTTTCCATATTACAAGGTTGAATGAATCAAATTTCATTAAGTAGAAGTCAATTCTTTCTAGTCCTTTGCATTTAAAATTAATTATGAAAAACAAAATGGTAGCAAAGAAAATAGAGCTAACAAATCATTTCAGACTTACTTAGATCCACTTTAGTTCATGTTTTTTTTCAGGTTGCATGACCTTTACTCTCAGTAAAGGTTTGATTTTATAGACAGAATCAAAATTCCAGAATATTCTTCTATAACCTCACAGTTTCTCTCAGTCACATATACATATAAAAGGAAGAATGTAACACACTTGTCAAGCTGATTGGATTCCATGAGACTGGGCATTAAATAAATGCAAGGGAGAACAGTTTAGTTTTGAACTGACATAGACTCTAGTCACAATGATGATGATGGCAGTTAGCAAGACTGCCCACTTATTTCATACATTAGCAGCCAGGCATTATACACTTCCCAACTACACAAGAGGAAGACATGGCAACCCTTCAAGGTTTTGTGCCCCTATGAGGAGAGACAGAGAGAAAATAGAAATTATTTTGTGAATCTAGACTAAATTTGTTGAGAATCTGACTCGAAAAGCTGAAGACGTGACTGGATATGAATAGTTGTCCTCTCACATGTGTGGAGGCAGGAAGAAAACTGTGGGTATGATTTGGAAAGACATTTCCTTTAACTGAGCAAATTTTCATATAAGTTGTAAAGAAATGATAGGTCGTTTGCATTGATCAGGTCATGTTTCAATGTATTTGTCACATAGAGTTTGAGGGGACAATAATCCTCGATATATATAGGGGAAGTTGCTCCGCATCTCAAATGTCCCTTCAGTTTGGGAAGTAAGTGGTAACAAAGTTCAAGAGCTAGCATGGTGTACTGCACATTAGACATGGGTGCAAGTACAAGGCTCTCTGCCAGCCAGCTGGATTCTGGGATGTGTGGTTTACCAACTCTTGCTGATTTAATAGAGTTCCTAGCAAGTATACCATCTACTTTTAAGCAGAAAGTTCTCTTGGTTTTCCTTGTTATGCTGGGCAGCTTTATGTCAACTTGATCCAAGTGACTTGAGAAGAGACAAAGTAGGCTGGAAATATGAACCCTCCAGAGAGATGGCTCAGAAGGTCGTTTCTGAGGACTTAGGGTTCGATTACCAGCACCTAAATTACAGACCACTGTCTGTAACTCCAGTTCGAGGGGCCTGAAACTCATGGCAGAACACTAATGTACATAAAATTAAGAAAAGAAAAGAAAAAAGAAAAAGGAAAGAAAATATGTCCCCCACCAGATTGGCATTGGATGGCCTATTTGTTTTGCATCGTTCCACTAGGGGAAAGTACTAGAGGTCTCAGCTGTAGAATAGACACTGCATTGCAAGACATATCAATTCAAAACACAGCTCCCATAACCTAGTAGACACAATGACTTATGGTCATCCTTACTAGGACAGGATAGAGCAGTAGAGGATATTCAAACTCCTGTTAGAATTACACTAGACAGCCAGCTAAGTGCAGTGTCCTGTTCTTCTTTCATAAAGCAATCTTCTAAGTGTTATGATTCCTTCCTCTATCGTCACCAAGTTTCCTAACATTTTAGTGTGGTAGTTAAAGAAGAAATAGATATTGTCTATTGCCTAAGTAATACATAATAACAATGTAATAAATCAAAAGATAGCAGTTTTTCAAGGTATGTGATTTATTTTTTTATTTTTGTTGAGCTCTATATTTTTCTCTGTTCCCCTCCCTGCCTCTCCCCTCCCCTTCAACCCTCTCCTAAGGTCCCCATGCTCCCAATTTACTCAGGAGATCTTTTCTTTAAAAAGGTATATGATAATAAAGGCTGGTTTAGATAACGAAATGAGACATGGCAGAAAGCTGTTAAGAGTCCACATAATATTCCAAGTCTTATTTAGAAGAAGCCCTATATTGATCAGTGTCAGTATCACACAACCACCTTACTTACTCTACCTTAATTCTTAATGTCATCATATCAAAACTCAAATATAAGTAAAACATATACCTTCTTTGGATACCACCATAGCAGGATGCAATCACATTCATTAGATTTCACCATAGCCTAAAAGTCCCAGCCAAATCCAATTACCCAATTACCAGAGTAGGGGCCATGAACTTGGTTAAACTCGAAAGCTTTACTTCGCCACCAGTTGGGTTGAGTCACGTAGTCATCCCTGTAAACATTTTTTTGTAATGAACCCTTGAAAATATTTCATCACAACTTTACTAAAGTGATGATGGAATCTGCCACTCCTTTGTCTTTACCATTACCTACTCCCTACATGCCAGAAAGTACACTCTATGAGGGTGTATCTGGTCTGGTATCTTTTGTACTTAACTGAATGCTTTGAGAAATGTAGGCACTCAACAAACACTTATATGCTGAGTGGACATGTGAGTCGCAGTTATACTTATAGACAGGCTTTCAAAGTCTTCTGTTTTAAAAGCAGAGGCTATAAGTAAGCAATGAGAACACCATCCACTTCTATACTTCCAGTTTTTAAGTCATTCATATGTTCCAGCTTGCTAGGTGATCAGTCAATTCATCTGAGCTAACAAACATTTCCTGAGTACTATCCTGTGCTCTGGTGTGCAGGGGGAAGAATTCTTTCCAAAAAGTTCCCTCCTATATCTTTTTTTTTAACATCCACACACAGATGTTGGAAAAGTTCACTGTATTCCTTCACTAAACAAGCATTTGTTAGTGATTTCTGTATGCACTGTTAAGCACCTCTTGCTCTATTTTTCTCTCCAGTTTACTTTGGATGCTGTACACAGGGAACCTTCATCTATTCATTCATCACATGGGTATGTGCTGGGTGACCCCCCAGGGTCTGCAGCAATGATATATTCTTGATACAGTTCTTGCAAGTATTTTGCAATCCAATAGTACTCTGTGGTAGCTCTCTTCCAAGCACCTTGGAACCCTGGCATTTCCATCCCATCACTCTTCTATCTGAACAGCAATGTTGCAATACTGTAATAGGGAACAGGTGTCCAGTTCTTTCACCCACAGTCCCATTCTATGTACAGGCTATTGATGAAGATGGCTTACATAATCCTACATAAGTAAAGTGCATTTGGTTAAAAGTAAAGAACTAGGTCTAGTTACATACTATCTATCACGTGTTTTATTGTATGCTCTTCAGGAACAAGTCTTAAGTAAACTGACATACTCACAGACCATTAAAACTGGACCAGACATTTGGCAACATCATCTACTCTCTGCTTTATACCAGAAGAAACAGAAATGTAAATAAAGGTTATCTAAGATTTCTAACCTAGTTAGAAATGATACATGGAAAGAAATAAGATTTCCAGAATCCCCAATTAGTAGGAATAATCTATGACTTAAAAATGATTTCAACAATAAAGGAACTTCTGGGGGCATCAACATCCCTGACCTTAAACTCTTTTATAGAGCTACAGTCATGAAAACAGCTTAATATTAGCATAAAAACAGACAGTTGGACGAATGGAAGCTAATTGAAGACCCTGATATTAATCCACACACCTATGCACAAGTGAATTTTGGCAAAGAAGCTAAAATTATGCAATAGGAAAGAAAGCATCTTCAGCAAATAGTACTGTCATAATTAGATGTCAACATGTAAAAGAATGCAAATAGATCCATATCTACCCCCATGCAGAAAACTCATTTCATATCAGTTGATTAAGCAGGGCAGGAGCCTTCAATCTACTTTCTGTAGAAATTCTTCTATCTTTAACTTTATATTTTCAATACAATGTGCTATTTGGCATAAGAAATTCAGTAGGCAAAAATTGAATTTTGCTGAGATCTGAGTCCTGAATTTTAAATTTTTATTAAGTATGTATATATTTTCCTACATCAAATAAAGCTAGTTAAAGTTGGGACTTAAAAATTGGGCATCATTTGCTGGGTGTATATGAAGTAAGTTGTATCTTGTATCACAGTGCACTTTATATAAGCTATTTTACTTAATTTAAATATTTTAAGTCTTACTAAAAATAGATTTAAAATTCACCTATTTATTTTCCCATAAGATCTGAAAACACTTTTGCTGAAGGGGATGTTTCAAAGCAACAACTCTCAAAATCGCTGTCTTCTGATTCTGCTTAGAAGAGGCCAAAATATACAGAGGTGCCTATCTGTCTTCAGTCTTCAAAGTTTCTTAATCTATCAATAGGAAAGACACCTCTCTACACAAGTACCTCATGCACACTAATATCACAAGTGACAAAAAGGTGATAGTGGCAAAATAAATCAAATTCTTGTCAGGAGATGGGATTCCTGAGAGCTGACAGCAGCTAAACCCCAAAGAGTCTTTTGATAAGCATATGTGCTCAGCTTTGCTTGCAGAGCCTTCCTGAGGCACAGCAGTTACAAGGACACTGTTAGGCCATTTCAAGTGCCAGTCAAAAATCAGATCTGGGCATTTCTTTTGCGATTTCTTTGGATCTGCAGGAACTTCTCAGCATAACTTGTAATGTTGCCTTACATAGTAGCCTGAGTAGTTTTAACACCCTTCCATTTTCTCTAAAAGAAAATTATATCTAAAATGGAATTAGGTTTCAAATCCTTCTTCCTCTTCAAATTCTGCTTTTTTGGTGCTGTGCCCTCCAGCAGTGCATGGAGATCAGTGATGTTTTCAGATCTGATGCCAACATCAATCGGATAAATTGTCTGGCAAGCAGTGCTAGGAGAACAGGCAATGAGCTGACACCCTCTGATGAATATGCACGCCCCCTTTCCTTCTCTATAAACCTATTAGTTTTCTAAGTTAGCATGACTCTTCCTAGTCCAGGCAAATGTTTAAAGAGAACATGCAACTCAATATGCTCCTGCTTAATGATAGGTCTTCTGAAGATAGGTTTTTACTACAGTGTTATGTGACTTTACAAGAAGAACGTATAGGATTTCTGAGACTCACTAGGTGCATTCAAGAGACTGCCACTCAAAACCACAGCACACAATACTTATCTACGACATGCTATACTTACTAACCTTCATCAAGATAACCTCTACTTCCAAATATTACATTACAGCATCACAGGGATCTAGGCCAAACCATTTAGTCTGCCCGAGCTATGGAGTGGGGAGCTTGTTTTTCCCTTTCATGGTGCCTGAGAACAAGAGTGAGGCAAGTTTAGAAAAGCATCTTGAAAAATTGCAATATGTAACAATTTCAAGATTTTTCCTTGATATAGACACAACTGTTAATTTATTTTCTGTTACTATAAAAATGTCAAGACCCAAATAATTTGTAACAATCATGATTCATTTGGCTGGTGGTTCTGTCCTCAAGGGTGCACAAATCTATGACAGGTACAGCCCTGTCTTGACTTTTGCTGAGAGCCTTCTCATTCTTCCATAGTGTAGGACATCTTGTGGAGAGACAGGGCAAGTATAGCAGAGAGAGCTCATTCTCAGAACAAAGTTATTCACTTATCCCATGAATGACTAATCCATTCATTAAGATAGTTTCCTCATCATTCAATTTACCAAAAGTCCTAAATCCTTATACCATTAAGATATTAATTTGAAGACTCAGTTTTTAAAACAAAAAATCAGAGCAGTACATTTAAAGTACATGAGCAATCGTCTGAAAATCAGTTTAGAATATTGTTTCATCTGTAAATGTAGATTTAGAGTGGCTCTCTGTCATGGGAAACCAGCAGCCTTTACATATGAAATAAGTTCATGTATCAGCAACAACATCTCCAAAAATGATCCAACAATGATCTTTCCTCATGACCTTAGTTAGCGTTTTATTGCTGTGAAGAGACATCATGACTTTGGAAACTCTTATAAAAGAAAACACTTAATTGGGTCTGGCTTACATGTCAGAGATTTAGTCCATTATTGTCATGGCAGGAAGCTTGGCACCATGCATGCAGACGTGGTGCTGGAGAGATAGTTGAGCATTCTACGCCTGAATCCACAGGCAGCAAAAGTGACTGACTTGAATTTCTGAGACCTTAAAGAACACCTACTAGTGAAGCACTTCTTGCAACAAAGTCACACCTACTCCAACAAGGCCACACCTACTCCAACAAGGCCACACCTCCCATTAGTTTTACTCCTTATGGACCAACTATTTAACTAAATGAGTCTGTGGGGGTAATACCTATTCAAGCCACCACACCCAGAAAGTTACTTTCTGTCTATACGCATCATCAAAAGTCTTTCAGAATATTAGATAGAAAGAGCCACAAAATTCTCATGGTGAAAGATAAGGAATAAGTAAATGAACTGAATATTATCCACAAGTGAATAATTACCCACTGTTTTATGCACACAAACCAATGTAGTTATACTTCAAACAACTTTGAGTGGAAAATGATCATAACAATACATATGAAATACAGCATGATGAGATTTTAAAAATACATTGAAATAAAAAGAATTGGTTTTAGATATGAGTATTTGCAGAGAAAAATTTCAAAATATGTGTGGCTATGGCACACACCGACTTGGGAAGAATAATTACCTCAGGAGATTTGGAAAGGAGAGGAATGGGAGTGTCATACTGTGTTCTTCAGCATCTAATTTGTTCCAGTAAAAGAAATCTCTGAGATAAATAGCAGATTGCTAACTTCTATTATGGGTATTACCTGGGTACTATGATATCTTTTCTATTATTTTCATCATGCAAAATAATAAATCAAGGAATACAGTTCATGATTATGAACTAAACATATAATTGTGATGTATTGTGCAAAATTCATGGTTGTCTGATTATCCTCAGTTGCTGTTTCTAGTTGCGTGACTTCTGAAGTCATGAAGCCTAGTATATAGAATAAACAGTCCCTGGTAATTGAAATATGGAAATTGAATCTTAACTATCAGTCGTGAGGATCTTTGGGGTAAAGTCTGAATTTTTTAAAGTTCAGAAAAAAATTACAAATAGCCATGCATGCTGCTCCACTGTTGAGACTTCATTCTCCACCATCCTCTTGCTCCTTTGTCCAGTTTGATGACACCATCTCATTGGTACTTAAGGCACTCAACATTCATCCTTAGCCTGGGGATATAAGTTTCCTATTTCCTGTTTGCTGTACTTCTCATTTTAGTTCAAAGGGCCCTTCTCAAGCAGCTCACCCAGGAGCACCTGGCTAATTCTGAACCTTAGCAGTTCCCCTTTCAGACAGGTACTAAATGTTCATTGAATAATTTTCATTATGTTGGTCACCCATATAAAATTAAATTGATGATTTATTTGTATGTTGTCTTCTTTCACAAAGCACAAGCTTATGGATTACTGGTGCATCTCTGGGTTCTAGAGCACTACTTGGTACAAATGGTACTAAGTAAGAATTGAAGGAATTAAAAGTGTCAGCAGACTCTAAAAGCTTTATACACTAAAAGTGGAATACTGATACAGACAAGGTCTTTCTCCATTGGTTAGGAGTATGGATAGGCCTAACAACTAACCATCTCAAAAACAAGCTGGTGAAATTACACTCACAGTCAGAGAGCAGAAAACAATGGTGTTGGTGTTCTGCTAGCTTTCTGCTCTTTACGCAGTTCAGGGCCCAGCTTAAGAAATGGTGTTGCCCACTTCTAGAGTGGGTCTTCACACCCCAGTAAAGACAGTCCCTCAGAGGCATGGCCAGAGACTAACATAATCTAAATAACTCTCATGTGTATATTTGGAAGTAGATCTCTCAGGTGACTCTAGATTCTGTCACTTGATAATTAGTTTTAGTCATCACATCGACTCTCTTCTTTTTCTTTGCAAAATCTACTTAATGTGGGTAATATATAGGTTTTAGTAGATACACCATATCATAGAGTCTTCACATTTTTTCTTAGAGGTAAACATATATACACATATATGTATATACAAATATGTATACACACATACATATATGTATATATACAAAGCCTTATATATATATTTGTTTACCTCTAAGAAACATATATATATATATATATATATATCTGTTCCTAAATCTAGCAAAGTTTTTTCTTCAATTAAACATGGTACAAATTAATTGTACATCTTTTGTACAATATAAAGTTATTTTTTAGCTTCATTGCTAGATATTGTCATTTGCAACTTTGTGCTGCCCCTTTATAGATGAGGGAAAATAGAGGAGATGATTTCACTAGGAGAACAGAAGTTAGAACAAGGTCATGGACAAATGTCACCAAAATCTATTGTTAAGATAGTTTCCAAATTCTGTTACAGATTATATATAAAACAATTGACATAATACCCTATGTATTTTAAGTAAAACAAAACAATTGCCTGATGTGGGACAATGGTCTTTGGTCCTGTCACTTGTATTATTTTAATAAAATGCTGACTGGCCAGTAGCCAGGCTGGAAGTATAGGTGGAGCAACCAGGCAGGAAGTAGAGGAAGGGCGATGAGAACAGGATAATTCTGCGAAAAGGAAAGGTTGGTCTGCAGTTGTCACCCAGACAGAGAGGAGCCAAGATGAGAATGCCTCGCTGATGAAAAGTACCAAGCCATGTGGCTAACATAGACAAGAATAATGGGTCAATATAAGATAGATGTAAGAATAAGTGAATAAGAAGTCTGAGCTAATAGAACAACCAGTTTATAATTAATGTAGTAGAGCTCTGTGTGTTTCTTTGGGACTTAACAGCTACAGGACCTGGCAGGACAGAATCTTCTGTTAACAAATGGCGCCAACGTGGATAGCTAAATCCACTTAAAACTTGAGAAAGCTTGGAAAGTAAAACTAGACACAGATGAAAAGAGTTAAGCAGCATTTTCTTGGGTGGGTTCTATTTGCTATAGGCAATGATGTCCCATTTAAGAGAGATTTCCTGGCTTAGCTTTAGCTGCAAAATCCTTGCAGTTCTTTTAAGAGGCCCCACCACCAAACATTTAAGTGGTGTTTATGAATAGCCGACAGCATGCTTTTTGGTGGTGGCAGGGACACTGAAACTTCATAGAGTTGTGGCAATAAACATGGCTCCAGCTGGTACTTCCACCATGAAGCTAGACTCTCAGAAAGCTAAAGAATTGTGTGAATCCAGTCGTCAAAGCCACAGTTTTAATCCTAGCCATACTGCTTAGCAAATTAAAGACTCATGTGGTCAGTAAAAGAGAGACATACAATATAGATTCAGATGAAGAAAACCTCTAACTGGTTTACAGTGTATTTAAAAATACATGTAGGCTTGGGAGAGAAAAGAAAAAAGATAACGTCCTTAAAATAATAAAGAAAGAGAGAAGTCAGGTATGGTGTGGCACATACCTTTAATTCCAAAACTTAGGAGGCAGATGCAGGCAGATCTCTGTGACAATCTAGTCTACAGAGTGAGTGCTAGCCAAAAAATACACAGAGAAACATAGTCTCAAAAAATCAAAAATTAAAAAGAAAAAATAAAATTTAAAATAAAGCCACATAAATATGGAAAATACATGGAGAGTATTGATACTCTATATTATTATGTTGCCTTTGAAGGCTGAGGAAGGAGGAACAGCTGCTAAAAGACAGTTGATTAAAAATGCTGGTAGATTAAGCCATGATAGGTATTTTGAAAGTGACTTGACTTCAAAATTGAAGCCAAATGATATGTTGCTTTGGAGAAGAGGTTCTGCTTTTGTCTCTATGGAAAGTTAGAGGCTATGGATTCATTCTGGGTTAAGAAAAATAATGTTTGATTAAAGAAGATTCCATGAGAAATCTCTGATAGGAGCAGATGGCCCAGAGGTCTGAGTACTAAATCCAGAATAGTTTCAAAACTGCTGGCTGAGATGATCAAGCCTCACAGGACACTCCAGTCAGGACTTGATCATAACTCTAAATTTTCTTTAGGTCCCTATAAGATGATAAATACCTCCAATCACTAGGAAGTAGCCTTGAAAGTTTTGCCTATATTCCCAAAAAAATGGATTTTGGAAATTTATCTTTGTTTAGAGTGTTTGTTACAATATGTTATGGATAATGGACTGGACAAAAAGCTAAACAAAGTATATTAGATTCACAGTTCTTGTTTTGAATAAAAAAGGGGTAGAAGTGCTGTGGGACAATGGTCTTTTATCCTGTCACTTGTATTATTTTAATAAAACGCTGATTGGCCAGTAGCCAGGCAGGAAGTATAGGTGGGGCAACCAGGCAGGAAGTAGAATTGGGACTACAAGAACAGAAGAATTCTGGGAAGAGAAAAGGTCGGTCTGCAGTCATCAACCAGATGCAGAGGAAACAAGATGAAAATGCCTCACTGATGAAGGTACCAAGCCACAAGGCTAGCACAGGCAATAATTATGGGTTAATATAAGTTATAAGAGTTATAAGAAGCCTGAGGTTATAGGCCAACCAATTTATAATTAATGTAGACCTCTGTGTGTTTCTTTGGGGCTGAATGGCTGTGGGACTATGTGGGACAGAAACCTCTGTCAACAATTGTCTTTCTTTGAAATTCCTGCCAAGCAGCTATCCTGTGACAAAATGCTAAGCAGGAAAGCCTTTCCACTGATTACTGCTCTACTTACAAACTTCAGCTTTCAAATGCCATAGGACTATGCTCTTCGTCTCAAGTATAGTATTTCTCCCAACAGACTTCTAGATTATACAAAGATTCATGCAAGTTTCAGAGTTCCATTACGAATCCCCCAAAGAGCCTCTTTATTTTTTGCATTTTCTTGGTTTTATGCACAGCAAGCTAGAGTTCACAAAAGAAATTCCATTCTTATGCAATAAGTTGAAATGGCAGTTTCTATTTTAGAAGACCTTTGCATCAGTGTGTTTGTAAGGAGAAATGTGTACTTCTTTCAAAAATGGAAAGAAACTAACAAAATATTGCTTAGCTTGCAATTCTGGGGAGATTGGTACCCAGAGAAAACATAAATGCCCTATTTGTATGTCATTTGGATGCCCAAAGCTGACACCTTTAACCAATAGGGTAGACAAGCTTTATGGAACAAGAGGACAACTTCCAGAATAGTCTGTAAATTAAAACCAACTTTTCCATATCTTGTTGCATTCTTGAAGTCTCTTCCAGTTATGGCCTTCCTCTGTGCCCTGTCATGTTACACATTCCTTGAAGTCTTCTACTTCTGATGCCCATAAAGCAATCAATTGACCACACACACACACACACACACACACACATATATATATATTTGTATAATATATATTTTATATGTATATATATGTATATATATTTTATATGTATATACATATATATACATATAAAATATTTGTATACATATACAAATATATATGTATGTATAATGTAGTATCAGACATTATTGAATGTGTTCTTTAATCTCTTGGTAGCATCCCATATGTTTCAGAAATTAAAGTCATGGTTGTTTGCGCTTGTATACTTTACACAGTTATGAATGAACCTACTGTAAATATTTACATATTTACATAGAACTTTTGTATGGATGCATACTTCCATTCTCTTGGATAAATGTTTATAACTTATACTTCAGATGGCTATGTTAAGAATATGTCTTCATTTGTGCCAAATAGTTGCAATTATGTGTTTGTACCTATGAGGTATGAGGGGCTTAGGAAGCTTGAAAGAAGACAGAAAATGAGTGAACAGTATGAGACAGGGAGGGTACACAGCATCTCTCTTACAGCTACTGCTCCTCTGCTTCTCTTCTTCCTCATCTCACTTCTATCCATCCATGGGCAAAGATGTTCATGACCTTGACAGAAGTGCCCCTTCCTCTAGCTGCAGCATGTTTTTGCCTTAGATCACAAAAGTTCTCTTGAAGACTGGTGACATTCCCCTACCGTTTCACATCCATGTGTTTCCCTAACTTTCACTACCCTCATTTTCGCCCTTTCACGTCTTTGGATCTCATTACCTGTGTGCTCCTTTTTTGTCACTGCCCAGTGAACCTTTCTTTTTCTTTGGTAAGACTAAGGGCTTTCCTTTGATTGAAAACTAGCCTAAAACACATTTATTATGGCCTATTTACTAGGTAATAAATGCTCTATAAAAAAATTACAGGCTCATACCCTCCAAGAAGAAGAAGGGCCTAGAAAATTTAGGTCACAAACATGATGTTGTGTATTATACAAATTTAGTTGGCAATCAGACATAGCATTAGTGTGTTCCATAAGCTTGAAATCTCTACTTTTCAAGTGTCCCTGCTAGGATGGAGCAGTATTTTTTTTGTGGTGTGTGCTTTCTATTTTTATATAATTGTTTAATTTATTTATTTATTTGCCATCCCAACCACAGTTTCCCTTCCCTTCTCCCATTCCCTGCCTCCTTTCTTCTGTACCTCCCCTACTCCTCTGCTTTTGTTCAGAAAGGTGCAGGCCTCCCATAGGTATCAAAAAGCATGGCATATCAAGTTATATATCACCACTCCTTTTATTAAAACTGGGCAAGGCAATCCAGTAAAAAGAAATAGGCTTTCAAGAGCCAGTCAAAGTGTTATGGAGAGCCCCTTCTCCCATTGTTAGGAATCCTACACGTGGACCAATTTATATAACTACCACATACAAGAACAGGGTCTTTTTCAGTCTCGTGCAGGCTCTCTGGTTATTGGTTCAGTCTCTGTGAGTTCCTATGAGCCAGGTGAGTTGATTTTGTGGGTTTTCTTGTGATGTCCTTGATACCTCTGGTTCTTACACTCCATCTTTTCTCTCTCCAGCAGAAATCCCTGAGGTAGGCCTAATGTCTGGCTGTGGGTCTCTGAATCTGTTTCCATCAGTTACTGGATGGAGCCTTTGATGATGATTGGGGTCATCACCAATCTGATCACAAGAGATGACCAGTTCAGACTATGCATCCACCCCTAATGCTAGAAGGAAAAACTTGTACTTCTACTTTGGAAATCAATATGGTGGTTTCTCAGGCAATTGGAAATAAATCTAGCTCAAGAGTCAGCAGTACCATGCTTAGGCATATACCCAAAGAATGCTCACTCATACCACAGAGATGCTTGCTCAACTATGTTCATAGCAGCTTTATTCTTTATAGCAGAAAATTGGAGACAACCTAAATGCCTCTTAACCAAAGAATGGATAAAGAAAATGTGGTTCATTAACATAAAGTAATTTTACTCTGCTGTCAAAAACAATGACACCAGAAAATTTGAAGGCAAATGGATGGAACTAGAAAAAATTACCCTGAGTGAGATAACCCAGACCCAGAAAAATAATATAAGTGGATATTAGCTGTAAAATAAAGGAGAACCATGCTAAAGTTTACAAACCCAGAGAGGCTAGATAACAAGGATGGCCCAATAGTGGATGTATGGATCTCCCTGGGAAGGAGAAATGGAGGAAATCTCATGAGGACTGGGGGAAGGTGAGGATGGGAACTCCAGCGATCAGGTTGAAAGGAGAGAGGGAGAAAGTACTGAAAGAGATGACTGGAAAAGGGGAGCATTTGGGTGAGGTAGAAGCCTAATGCAAGGGAAACTCCTACGAATCTACAGTGATGAATCTGGATCAATATTCCTGAAGCAGAATCTCATGCTCTTGAGAATCTGCACTATAGACAGGGAGAGCCACAAGCTATTAACAGTCTGTTGTATTCTTGATTTCTATTTAGGAAAATGTAGAATGTTTCAACAAAATATTCACTCTATCCTACATAACAAGAATATAACTCATTTTCCCAAAAATATTTATTTCTCAAGCTTATTATGATGATTAATGAGACATATGCTTTATCAAGAACAGGTATCTATATTTAACACTTATCAAAGAAAATGCCCCAAAAGTATTTGGAGTAGGCACACATAGATTACAAACTAAAATGATCTCATCTGGCCACTTCTAAAAATACTGTGCTAAGTCCAGAACTCAGTCTCAGCCACCACTGCAGATGCCATGCAAGGCGCTTCAGTGTTTTGCAGAATTAAAATTGTTGTCAACAGGGCAACCCTTAAATTCTGTCTTGGAATAGATATTTACTAAAATTTTATAATATTCTAGGCATATAATTGCATAATAGAAAATTATTACTGAAGCTGCCATCTTTTGGGTAACTTTACATATAAGAAATTCAATTTGCCCAAGTCATGAGAACTTGCATCTGGGTCTACCTATGTCCTAAGCAATATTTCAATCATAGTTCATATGAAGTTATATAGATATATTTTTCCAAAACAACTATGTTTTTAATCTTTAAAAAATACCTTTGTGGTTAATAAGCACCTGGAGAACCTCATTAAAGCTCTTGGAGCTCTCCTCATCAAAATGAATATATAGGTTTAATTTTTCAGAAAACTTGATGTGGTAATTGAAATCTTCCCTTTCTTCCTAATACTCAGCATAGATCTTATCCTAAAAATGACTACAATGAGGAATGCTACATGAAGATTATAGCATATATTATCTACCCTTTCCTTTCTGGCTGTAATTTTGAATATGTTACTTATTTGTAAGGTATGCACAATGTGCTCTAATGTATTTTTCTGAAGTTTTGCATTTCCCCAATATACTTCTATATCTGACTTGAAATGTTTCAGGTACAGACAATTGAAATTCAGAGACTAGAATTAGGCACCCATTCTTGGCAGCCATACTTGGCAAATAAGCTTTTAAGGGGTGGGTTACACGACTTTCCCTATATGTATACCTTACCAACTGCATTTACTGTTCTGTCCAATACCTTTGTGAATACTGGATCTCTATCCCGTCTGGGAGTCAGTTGTGCCCTACCCAGAAGGCCTAGCAGAAGGTACATGAGTTGCCTCTCTTTGATCACATGAGCACAATGGCAAACCTGTACTTCTCTGCTTACCAACACATCCTTCTGCATGCTATTGACATTAAGTGAAAGTCCTAAGTTTGGCATACTGCCAGTGTTCTATGTCACATGACCAAAGGCCTTCTCGGAAGAGTATGTGAGCCACTCGTTAGTATAATTTAAACATTAATTATGGAAACATTCCCCCAAATGCCATGAAAACAAATAACCCACCGAGCCACGACTGAGCAAACTACCTTACTGCTGAGGCTCAGACGAACAGGAGAGTGATTAGCAGCAATGCATTACGAAGCTCAGCCATATTTCACAGTGTGTTTGACAATCCATAGGGCCCACTTCTGTTTTTCCATAAATAAGATACACAATTTAATGGTTCTCTTTTATCCCATACATCATAGTGAATCTGTGAGGATATCACTTACCCTCTTCAATCCATTTTCAACTGCTGTATACTTAAAGATATAAATGGAGAGCGTGTCCCCAGTGTTGAGTCTGTTTCATCACTGTGTACTTTTGCCTTGCTGCTGACAAAGTGTAGAAAGTATATTTAGATGTAGAACAATTGGCAATACAATTTGTCAAGAAAGACTCTAAAGTTTATTTAACCATGGACTTTGGCATTGTTTGCTCTGTATTGAATCTATTCTTAGACAATTTATTATTTGAAATTACTAGAAGAACCTTTCTCCAATTGTTTCTGGGAATTTGATCCTAAAGTATGAATACAAAGAATAGTATAGAATTTAAACATAACATAAACTGACTGTTTATATATTTTTGTCAATACATTAATGAAATTAATGTTCTGTTATAACTTTATCTGCTAAGAAAGAAGTTTTTCCTAGTCCACACAATGACAATGATGATCAAATAAGTCTTAAGCATGCCAGATAGAGACAATGCCTAAAAAATCGACACTTAATCTGGGAATGGTAGCACACACCTTTAATCCCAGCACTCAGAAAACAGAGGCAGGTAGATCTCTGTGAGTTTGAGGCCACCCTGGTCTACAGAGCAAGTTCCAGGACAAGTTCCAAGGCTACACAGAAAAATCCTGTCTTGGAAAGACAAAACAAAATTTAACACTTTCTCAAAAAAGCCTTTGTTTTCTAAACATCATTTCAAAACATTTTGATCACAGTTTTTATCTAATTTAAAATTTTTAAGATTCAATATGTACAGCAGTTTTTTTTCTCATACTAAATTGGGGCAATGTCAAAACTACTTACATGATTTATTGGGAAAAATAAATCAAACTACTTGTGGAAAGACCATGTAACATCCCCAGATGTATAAACTTAAAAATTTTCAGATTCACCTCTACTGTACAAATTAGTTGCAAATTGTTGCTCCTAATTTTACATGAAAAAGTTCAAAAGTTTTAGAACCAACAGCTTTGGAGCTCTATATGTAGTTGTTTGGCAAGCGAGTTTCTTGCCGTATAGGGAGCTCCTAATGAGACAGAGTGGGGGCTTGTTTACCTAAGGTAATGCTTCTGAAGCCACACACTGCTATGGACAAATAAAGAACAATCTGAATAAATTTTTGAAGACTGAGTGGGTTTGGACTAGCATGGAAATGACAAACTTTTGGTTGCTACAGTTTTAGAGAGGACCCACATTGCCCGGGGTAGTATTTCCAGAGATCTAAATGTGACCATCAGATAAAGATTCTCTAGATTTTTGTCAAGGATTGGGGGAAATACTAACCACTGTGCAATAAACCTAAGTCTACTTTGCAAGAAAGAAACCTGGGTGAGTCTTTTTTTTCCCCAGGTATCCAACTACCACATTCTGTCTTCTTTAGCCCCTAAGAGCCTTTTATCATGTATAATGTGATGAATAAGAAATACACATGGAATGATCTTCAGTGGACTAGAATAGAAATATATATTTCTATGTATCCAAGGATAATAATAGGGATAAAGACAGAAGAAAATTCGGTAATGGAAGCTTTCTTTTAGGATCACTGTACAGAGAGAGAGAGGCTGAATAAAAGATTGGACTTTAATTACAAGATTATAGAATGACAGTTTCCCCTGTAGTTGCTAACCACACTAACTTGGTATGCAACAGGATTATATTGCAATAACAGCTTTAGTTGTCCTCTTGACACATCCTAGACAGACCTGGGGACAGTTTCACCGAGGGAGTGTTTACATTGGGTTGTCCTGAGGTTATGTCTGTGGAGGATTGTCTTAAGTTAATTGATGGGAGAAGATCTAGCTCACTGTGGGCAGAACCATTCATTCCCTAGGCAGAGGATCCTGAGCTGTACGTGTGGGGACCAAGCTGAACACAATCAATCAGATAAGCAGGCATTAGTGAATTTTCTGTGCTCTTTACTTTGGATGTGACTAGAAGTTCCAAGCTCCTGTCCAATGTGACTTCCCCACAATGATGGGTGTCAATCTGGAGTTCTAAGCTGAATAAACCCTTTCTCTCCTAAGCTGCTTTTTGTTGGGATATTTTATCACAAGAGCACATAGTAAAGAGTTTTAAGAAACAGAGTTATTTGAAGAGGAATTTTAAGGAAGCCTAACATCAAGAAGAGAATCAAACTAGAACACTATGGAAAACATCCTGCTATCCAACTGCAAGTCAGATTAACTTACATGATGTCACATTAATATAAACGTTTAATTTCTATTTCCCAATAAAATATGTCTAATTTCAAGAAAACATACAGGAAATAAGAATACAAAAGCTTCAGTTAGCTTGGAAGTTTAGATGTCTGTAATCCATCCACTCTCTCATGTATTTATCTGACTGATTTAAAAGTTATATATTTGTGAATGTTTATAAATGGTTTATTTATAATCAGAAACTGAAAGCAGGGAATATTTCTCTCAGGCATAAATATGTAGTCAAACTAGGGCCTACTCATACAGTATAACTATTCTGAAAAATAATGAATAAACTATCATGTCTCAAAAAAACTAGATTACTTAAATTTGTATTACTATTGAAAAAAGTTAGTCTGAGAAGTGAAACAATTTAAAGACCCAGTTAGAGTTGTTTTTATTTGTTTGTTTGTTTGATTTATTGCTTTCTTTTGTTTTTCCTTTTCTTCATTTCATGTGTATTTGTATGGACTGTACAGGTGGTGTGTGTGTGTGTGTGTGTGTGTGTGTGTGTGTGTGTGTGTGTGTGAATGTTTTCAAGTGTGTCTAGGCACACAAACGTGAGAGCTCGTGAGCATGTAGAAGCCAAAGGCTGATATCCAGAATCTTCTATCTTATTCTTTGAGACATAATCTTTCAGCCAAACACAGGATTCATCTATATGGTTAGTCTCATTAGTTAAATTGCCTCAGAGATCCCTACCTAATCATTTTGAAGATGGAAGGAGTGCTTATGTGCAGCTTCTGATGTTTTAATCTTGCTAATTCTACTTATTTCTATAGTCACATAAGCACTGTGCGCTCACTGATGGCCTTGTCCACCATTGGGATGTGAGGCAGAACTCTTCTACCACTGTGCATGTGTATGGAAATGAAACATGAAGTGTTTAAGTAAAGAATGCTGAGAGCCAGATTTCTTGTTGCAGATGAAACAAGTTTGAGCCTAGAATGATGTAGAATATGACAGACTAAAGAGATACCAATATGAATTTATGACAATATTCATAAAGACTTTGATGATTACATATAAAATATTTTACTTCATATAGTTCAGGTTACAGTGTTTCTTTGATTATTAGCTTAAAAGATCAAAATAGTGATCCACAGGAGCAGTGAACATATATACACCTAGATTTTGGCTTCTAGTTCTTAAAAAAAAAAAAAAACGATGGAGGCAAGAATTTACACAAATGGTGAGTTTTAGGCTGGACCAAACATCTAAGATTTGAGTATGTAACACCAAAAACCAAGGTAATATTCAACCCACATATGCACACACACACACACACTCTCTCACACACATACCAGCATACTTTACAAGGATACGAGAGACAACTAAAGAGCTTCCAATGCCCAGAGCTAAAATAAAAAGAACAACAAAATAAATAAAATAGATTTGGATTAAACAAATACCCAAGAATCTCTACTTACATGAATAAATAATCAAATAAAGAAACTGGATAAGATAGATTAGTCTCCCATTTAGGGGAATTCTAAATAATTTATGTAGATACTACACCCTGGAGGAAGTAGAACATAGCTTGCTATTACATCAAGTTGGCTGTATCTAGTGCCTTTCTTCCAAAGAATATTGTATAAAGGAGAGGGAGAAATAATAATGTCACAGTTGCAAGACATGACCTATACTGTCTCAGTCAGGTGAGCAAGGTCACCATCAAAATGAGGTCATTTTGGTAATAAAAATTCAAATCTGATGCAGGAAAAATAGCACTTCCAGTCTTCCTGTTCCCAAAGTCATAGTTTAGCCAACACATAAGAAAAACTTCAGAAAATGCCAACAGAGGAATAATTCATTCAACAATAGTTACTAGCACTTCTTGAAACTACCATGATTCTTAAATCTCAGTGGGATTCAAACTGGAATATTGGAACAGAAAGGCACACATGGTTCCAGGGCTTGGACCTAAATGGGGTAGTTAGAGAATGGAGAAATGACAAACAAAGAAAGGGACACACAGACAGAATACTGGGATCGTATGGCCTGGGCTCTCCAGTGGAGAAACTTCAGCACCCCAAGTCTTAGTGTGTTTATTGCGTAGATTTGAACAGAGGTGGAGTTATTGCATACAATAAGTGGACAAGGAGGTTGGGTTATTACATACTGATAATGGGGAAACAGAGTTTCTGGTATACAGCTGGATGAGTAGGACCATTCTCTCCAGGGCAGCAGTCTTTAGGCCATAAATATATGAAGGGGAAATCTATGCTGGACATTTTCAGCACAAAATGTCAACACTCACCCTCAGTTCCCTCAGGAAAGCTTTGCTATTCCACTGAGCCAAAGGCTTCGGGGCCCTTCGCATGGTTATATCTATATGGAGTGAACACACATCCAGTCCACTGTTGACTTACTCAGGCCTTCCTCTGCTCCTTATGCAATGCTAGGTAAAAATTAAGGGAAACTCAATAAGTTATGGATTCCAGTCAGAAATGTATCAATATTTGTTCACATATGTGACAGACTATATTAATTAATATACATGGACCAAATGTACCATAATAATGTAGTTATTGTTAATTAACATTTGAAATCGATGCTGGATATAGGAAAAGTCTCTACCAACAAACTATATAATATTTTTTACATCTGAGACTCTAGAATTAAAATTTGATTCTTTAAAAATGAAGGAGAGATGGTTCTTTACCTGAATGGACATACTTCATTATGCCAACTGTTATTATTATCTGCATGACAAATGCAGAGGTCTCTGTGCAGGGGTCTCTGTGGCCAAAGAAAAGTCATAAAATTATTAATAATTGAAGAAGAACCTGTGGTTAACCAGAGGAATACAAGATCAAAATAGCATTACTATGTCATAGATTGGCCACATAATCAGTCTCTCAGGTTGTTATAAGCCAGTCATAAAAAATAAGGCAAAGACAAATAGGTAGTAGAAAAAAAAATTCAGAGTGATTTTTGTCACAGCCTCAGAAAAGGCACAATGAGCAACATTGCCTCTTGCCCTGAAAGTCCCATGCTGCTCCCAGAATGATGTCACCCCAGCCACTTGTGAAGGCTTCCTGAGTCACCCTCACAAAATCATTTACAGTTTGATGAAGAATTTAGAAAGATGTAAAAATTCCGGTTATAAGCAGGTTTTCTAAACTAATAAGGCTCCAAGAGGCTCTTGAAAATGTGGAAAGAAATGAGAAAGCACATGATAATGACAGACTAGTTCATCAGATCAGTGGCTGAGGCATCTGCTTTTGAAAATAATATTCTCATGTTTGGCCTTTAGTCTTTTTCTTATCTTTCACATATATCATTTGGAAAGATTCTATGTTGAAGATGTTATTGACAAGGGATTCATTCACAATCCGTACATGTTGATTTGAATTCCATGCATCTGCGAGGAGTTGGGAGTAGAAAGGTTTCATTATTTAGTTCATTCTGTAAAACTAGAAGACATTTCAAATTGCCTAACTCTAGAGGAACCAGTTACACTGGCTATCGTTCCTGAGACCAGAAAGTCTCTTTCTTCTTGTGTATTTTTTCTAGATAAACAACTTTTGTGGTTACTATTTGAATCTATCATTTTTTTGTTTTTCTTCTTACAAATAGGAAAGCAATCTAGGATAAGGATCCCAGATTGAAAGATTTCATTGCATGTAAGTATAATTAACATGCTTTTGTTTTTCATTCATTTTCAGCCTACAGAAGCAAAATTTATGAATTAATCATTATCACTTCATTTTTCATTTATATTTACGTAAATAATTCAGTTGATCTATTAAAAGATATTTATCAAATATTAAGCATAGGCTACAAGAATAGAAAATATTTGCTTCAATATTCAAAATGCAAATCAACCTACTAGCAAATCCCTCTGAATGGCCTTCATATAAAAAAGACATGCTACTACATACACAACTACTCTGGATAAATTAAAGAGTTGACATCAGCTTGAATATGAAGCTAATCAAGTGACAGAAAGTTGTGTTTCAGGACACAAGTCTCATTTCCAACCACTTGCTTTGTTTATGATGTTAACAAACTCTCTCCTATTTTTAAATCTATGCAAAACTATCATAATGCATTCCTTCACCTTCATGAGTAGTCAACATTTTAATGAAAACCTTAAGCTCCCATGAAGTTTAAGATAAAGTTTTAAATGATGGAATTTTTCACTCTGTTAAGCAACAGAGAGGGGAGAGAGAGAGAGAGTGTACATGCACACTTATGAGCACCTTGGATCATATATAATGTGAAGCTTTCTATTATGCTATGTATATTAATTTCCTGCCTTTTAAACATATCTTGTGCATGGTGACAGACAAGGATCGATTTTCATTCTCCTACAGGTTGACATCCAATTATGCCAGCACCATTTGTTAAAGATGCTTTCATTCTTCCATCGTATACTTTTAGCTTCTTTGTCAAATATTAGGTGTTCATAGGTTTGTGGACTAATATCCGGATCTTCAATTCGATTCCATTGGTCAGTGTCTCTGTTTTTATGCCAATACCAAGCTGTTTTCAATACTGTAGCTTTGTAATAGAGTTTGAAGTCGTGGATGGTAATGCCTCCGGAAGTTCCTTTGTTGTATAGGATTGTTTTGGCTATCCTGGACTTTCTGTTCTTCCATATAAAGTTAGTTGTTATTCTCTCAAGGTCTATGAAGAATTTTGTTGGGATTTTAATGGGGATTGCATTGAATCTATAGATTGCCTTTGGAAGAATTGCCATTTTTACTATATTGATCCTACCAATCCAGGAGCATGGGAGATTCTTCCATTTTCTGGTATCGTCTTCAATTTCTTTCTTCAAAGACTTAAAGTTCTTGTCAAATAGCTCTTTTACTTCCTTGGTTAGTGTTACCCCAAGATACTTTATGCTATTTGTGGCTATCATGAAAGGTGATGTTTCTCTGATTTCCCTCTCTGTTTCTTTATCCTTTGTGTATAGGAGGGCTACTGATTGTTTCATGAAATAATGCTATCTAAACTATGTATTTATTTCACAGTATGGTTCAAGGAACATTGAATTATGATTATTTAAGAAGAGAATTCATCTAAAATTCCATCTTAGGTCTACAGATATTGACATAGTTTTATATCATTGAAGTCATGCAAATAAAGGTATTATCCTGTGTTTTCTATCTGCTAATGAGTTTGCTTCTTCAAAATACGTGTCTATTATGTTCAAGACAACATCCCAGGTATTAGAGGGACAGCATTGAAGAAACTGCCAAAATTCCTGATCTCCTTCAGATCTCCTTCCATGAAGGAAGAGAGAGAAACATAAACAGTAAATATAGTACCTAAAATACTGAGTATAGTGCTTTGGAAACCAAGGGAATGTAAGAGCGATTAGTAGTGAGGATTAGCAATCAAGATAGAATATGAAACAGGAGAATGGTAGTGATGAGGAGCACTTCCAGAAGCCTATATAAATAGAGAATTCCAGAAAGTGAAGAGAGGATAAGTACCCTCAAATCTGGAAATAGCCTTACACATCTGAAGACTAACAGGGACACCACTGTGGTGAGAGCCAAAGGGTGACATAGAGGTAAGAAAGAGGGCTATCTGAGAGGTGACAAATCAAGAAAACTGCATGGCTGTGGAGGTCAATTTAAGGAATTTGGTTGAGTAACTATGGAAGCATCAGCAAATAGTAGACTATTCTAAAGCTCTGCTTAGAGTATGAAAATAGGAATAATCTATTTTTAAAGATCTTTTTCTAGTTAGAATAATCCGTATTAATCCATCCAAACAAAGTTCCAAAACATGGAAAGAAGGAAAGGAACACAAAGAACAGAGAAAGTGGGGATGTGACTCCACGGCCAAATAACATACCTAGCAACATCAGCATCTATGTTAATCCTCAGCACACTCCCCATACAAGAAAAGGAAGAGAAGAAGCAGTTTAAAAGACAAATCATGGAACTAGAGAAATGACTCAGTGCGAAAGCACAATACTACTCTTGCAGAGGAGATAGATTTGGTTCCAAGAGCTTACATTGGGTGGCTGACAACCATCTGTAACTCCAATTCCAGGGAACCCAATAACCTCTTCTGGGCTCCAGAGGCACTGCATACATGTGGTGCATATACATGCATTCAGGCACTTACACATACACATAAAGTAAAATTAAAAAATTCTTTTTAAAGGGTGCAATACATAGCAAAGTAGGGCCATTAAATTCATCCAAAATGCACAAATCACATTAACTGAAAATGTTTTAAGCATTCCATTTAGAGACCATAGACGTCAGTTGATGCTCTGCATGTTGTTTGTAAGAACTGCTCTTTAAATTTGGAGCATAAAGAGGTCAAAATAAAAGAATGAAGAAAGATTGATCATAATAAATCTAATAAAATAAATTTATTTGCTATATGAATATTAGACAAGATATCTAAGAAAAGATTATTCCAGGAATAAGGGGAGATTCAGGAGAAGACAGAAGGCCAATATACCAATAAAACATAACAATCCTAGTTGTGTCTGTTTCTAATAATAGACCTTCAAAAACACAATGGCAAAAGCTTACAGAACTGAAAGAAAATTGACTAAATCACAAGCAGCTGAATGTTTCAAAATCTCTTGCTCAATAATTAAGTGAATATATAAACTAAAATATATAGTGAGCATCCTATATACCAACTCCTCCTGATTGGTACTCTGTAAAATGCTCCAGTTCCAAACAAAAAAAAATACATATTTTTTGAAAAACAGACATCCTACGCTTAACAAGACATACCATACTCTAGACTAAAACACTCTAAATAAATAGAAAAAAAACTTGAAATTGTTTTTAATGTTCCTGCTCTGACCACCAGAGCTGTAATCCATATTTGAAAGCCAGCTATCTAGGAAATGGACATTTGGGAATTATGTAGACCATTATTTTTATATATCTATGAGTCAAAGCAAAATAAAATAACAATGGGAATCAATTATTTGAAATTATATGGAACATGAAAACACATGATGCAAAATTGTGGAATGCTGCCAAACAGGGCTTTTGGGAAATCCACATGATAAGATCATTTATAATCAGTATGATCTGATGACTCTTTACTTACATGTTAGGGTGCTAGAAATGGAAGAAAATTCAACTTGAGAAAGTAAAGAGAAAGAAATAACAAGGTGGGGTGGACATGAATAAAGTAGGAAACAGTGAGAGGTATCTGTGAATGATGCGCTGTGTCTTACACAAACCAATGAAGAGCACGTAGTAAAATTAGTGAGGAAAACTCCATTAATACCATAATGTGGAATGTTAGGTGGGCCATATCTATAGCTGTTAAAAACATTAAAATGATAACAAAAGGAAATAAATTTGCTCAAATCCATAGTCAAAAGGCATATATAAGAAAAGATAACCTAACTAATCCTCTATATATAATAAACTTAATTTATAGCCTAAAACATTCCCACAAGAAACTCTCTAAACCTAGATAGATAGTATCACTTGGGGATTCTAACAAACATTTGTGAAAGAAATGGTACTAAGAAATGGTACCCAAAATGTCTGCCCAAAGCAAGGAAAATGGGTCCATCACATGCTGTGAGGCTAGAAATGACCTGGTGCCAAAATAGCCAGAACTGTTCAAAAGGAAAGGCAGAAAACCACTACAAACCAATATTCCACAAGCTATAAGACACAGCAGCATGTGAGGACATTGTAGCACCTTGAATCAGACGACAGGTCAAATGTTGGTACCTCAGTAACAAACAGGAGTTTCACCAGCCTACTCTGAGTTGAGTATTTGAAAGCAATCAACATGACATATTCAATAAGCAAACTAAATGAAGAAAGAAGTATATGATCATTCCTATAGATGATGTAGGAAAGCCATTTAGCAAACAACCGTATAAGGAAGTTTCATTTTGGGGTTTTCATCCATTCTTTCTGTTGGTTCTCCCTGAGTGCTGCTATCTTCCCTGAGCCCTCCACCATCACTCATATCACCTGACCACTTTCCTCTTCCCAGTGTCCTCTTTTGCTTCCAACCAAATGTATTATTACTCCTTTGTTCCCTTTTGTTCTTGTTCTCTTCCCCATGACATCTTTTCTTAACTCCTCCTATCCCCTCATGATTCCATTTAAAACAGTTCTAAGTGGCCTTGGCAAAGTAAGGAAAAAATAATACAAGCAGGCTGATCAGAAGGAAAAAAAGAGAACAGTTTGTTTACTCAAGCCATCATCTGTGTGTTACATCCAGGTCAGCCCACAGAAAACCCATTAGAATTAATATGAGAATCTGGTAAAATAACAAATTGAAGGTCGGAGTGAGACTCATCTCAGTTGTCAACTTGACAAGACAGAATCTCCAGAAGAAAAGCCCCTTGGTGAGACTATGAACGAGTTTCTGCATGGGTTAACTGAGGTAGAAAAACACTAAATGTGGATGGCACTTTAGCTGGTTGGGATCCAAGAAAGAGTGAAAGGAAGAAAGTGATCTGACCACCAGTTCATCTCCCCCTGCTTCCTGACAGCTGACGTCATGTGCCCAGCTGAAGCCATTGACCAGAATATGCCATGTGATCAGCTGATGCCATGGAGCAGCTGCCTCAAGCACCTGCCAGCAGGACTGCTCCATCATGATGGACCATATACTTGAACTGCAAGCCAGGATCAGCCCTTCATAAATAGAGTTTGTCACAACAACAAATATTGCAGATAATATACTAAATATATGCAAAATACAATTTTCTTCACATATGCTAACAACAAACAACTGGACATTTCAACTTAACCATTTATACTATCATAAAATCTGAGTTGATTTTGATATATATATGACTTACATATTGAAAACTATGAAATATTTCTGAGAGAAATTACTGATAACTAATATGAAAAGATATGCTATTATTATAGCTTGGAATACTCAATAATGCTAGTTTATGAATTCACATTAAACTGCTATACAGCGTCTATGCAATTCATCACAAATTTTATGTTAGGGAATGTATAGTGGGACAGACTTGCCTTTCTATGTGATAACTGCATTTATAAGTATTTTTCCAGGTGCTAAAAAACTATGGTCATATAAAAAAGCCTGGTTTGACTTGTAATTGCCTGAAGCTAGAAGTAACCAAGTAATAAGACAATCTAGTAAAATTATCAAAATAAATAAATAGAAATTAATCATTAAATAGTATGTGTGGGTTCCAAATATGAGTACTTGATGCTATTAGTTATTTGAAAAATCCAGGTGAAAACCACAGTGAGATTGCACTGCACATCCAAGCAGAAGAGATATACTTAGAAACACTGGTGCTGCTTGTACGTCACCAGCAAACACATGCGTAGCTGGTGGAAAAGCAGAATGATTAAACATTTAGCACTTCCTTGCTCATAGTTATAGACATTTCTAAACAACTCTTTCCGTAAGTAGATATTTCTTGAATAAAGTCATAGGAGAGGGATGGCCCACAAGACTTTAAACAGTAGTCGATGGAACAAGCTTTAACTATAATGAAGAAAAAAGCACATCTTCAAGAATGGGAAAATAGTGTCACCAAACATCAGAAAGTGAAGCGAGCCCTCCAAAACAGGAAAGGTGAGAAGAGCATGAGGAATGGTGGGGGAGAAACAATTTCAAAGGCGGCTAAAAAATTTTTTTAAAAAAGGTTTTGATTCCCCAGCACAAGCCAGAGAGGTGATGGAGTATAGTGCATACTCCTTCAAATCATTCTTGAGCCAATCAGCAAGCTGAGAAGCCCAGAGTGTCCCAAGCAATGGGGTAGACAAGCACATACTAGGTCCAGTAACCTCCGAGTATAGAGCATATAAACTGTGGACGGGAAAATTAGATTGGCTAGATAATTTGACGCCCCACCAGGAGTAATCTGCTTTTTTGGCTGTTGTTTTGTTTTGTTCTTTGTATTTTATGTTTGCTTTTACATTTTGTGTCTTATTTACTTTCAAGGGACACCTTAGTTAACTATGTGCATTAACGAATCAAACCTCCTTTCTGGATGGTGAGGTCTTTGAAGCAAAAGTCAACATCCAAGCCCCCATGTCTCTCTCATGGTGCCTGCTGTAACAGTGGAGTATCTTTGTTTCCTTTTACATGTAGGTGTGCATTTATGCATGAGTGTGTGTGTGTGTGTGTGTGTGTGCGTGCGTGCGTGCGTGCGCGCGTGTATGTGTGCGTGTGCACATGTAGAGATGATAAGTTGCTGATGGGTAACTCATTTGCTCAACCTCCATTTTCTTTACTGAGGCAGGGTGTCCCTCGGGACCCAGAGCTCACCCATTCTACCAGTTCAACAAGCTTGCTTCCTCTGCCTATCTCTGCACTCTGGGGTTACAGGTAGACCGCCATACTTGTCTGGCATCTTAGTGGGTCCTGGAATTGCAGACTCTGGTCCTCAGACTTGCACAGAAAATACTTTACCCACTAAGCCATCTCTTCATTCCCCCACAGTAAGAGTTGATCCTAAAAACTAAATTGGTACTTCACAGCTTTTAAGCTTACTTCCTACTCTTAGGGTAAAAGCTGTGGTTTTATAACAGGTGGAAGCTAATAAGCATAATGGAAATGTCATGTCCAGTAGACCAGCATCCTTATTTTTTGAATTAAGCTCTCCTCCCTTTCCACACCGAGACAATCAAAAGAAACAATATCTAAAGAAACCTTTATACCCATGCAGCGGGGAAGCGCTCACTTGACTCTGTACAGGAGGCAGAAAAGCAAGCTCACTTTGCATTTTTGCTGAGGAAACATATGACATTCATCAGCATAATTGTATAAGAGAGAGTTTTAAGAGTACCACATTCTTACAGAAAATCCTAGCAACTGTTTTTATTTATTCTAAATTACAAAAGAAATAATTTATTACTATTTCCTCAATTATTTCATTATGCAGAACTAATAAAAAAGTTTTGACATCTCAATTATGTTTAGCAAAGAATCATGTAATTTAATAAATAATCTTTGAAGTGATATTTAGTTAAAACATAGAATATGCAGGATGAATCTGAAATCATATTTTTCTGGTGCCATCTAATGAAATAATTGTGCAATTAGATCATACAGTGTAAAATAATGACAAATGTTTTATTTAAAACTCAGGAAACAAAAGCACATTGTTTGTGCTTTTTTTTCCCAAGGGAACAAAATCCTACAGTATATTAATCAAAATGGGCTTTTATGCCTCTGGCAGCAGTGTTTTAAAGTAAACCCTTAATATCAGATCCCAATCCCCAGTTTCAATTTGCTTCCAATGGAAAGGACATTAGAGTTTATAAAATACTCCTTGATTACTTTTTTGAAGGCCTGAAATCTTGACACGTCTATGACTTGCTCTTGCTACATCAATACAGTGGTTGAAAGAGCAATCCCCACCGTGAACATTGCCACGTTGACTTATAGAATCATGCCCTTGAGAAAAAGCCAGAGAGAGAAAGGGAGCACCAGGCAGTGACAAAAATGAAATAGAACTGTCATCTGGCAGTTCTTCATAGTCCGTCAAGAAAACTATTAAAGATGTGCAAAGAGCCAGAGAGTGCTTGGGCAAAGGTTGTTAAACTACCGCTTCAAGGGCAGGTCACTGCAGGCTGATCAAGACTCTCATAAAGGCAGACTGACTCAGTGTGCACAGCGGCACCTGCTGCCCATGCCTGGCCTACCTGATGGGCAGTTTTCATGTACACGATGATTAAGATCACGAATTTATACTAGACTGTGAATTAACTTTTTCTATATATTTTTAAATTTCGAGACAGGATCTTGCTAGGTAGTCCAGGCTAGTCATAATTCTTTGATCCTCTTGCCTCAGCATGTCCAGCGCAGGTATGATAGGCACATGCCAGCATCCAGGACATAAATGAATTTGTATATCCTTTTTATGGTAGAAAATGTTTTGGTGATTATTTTTTATCTGGATCATCAACTATATTAATAATCTGTCCTTTTAACTCAAATCCAAATATGAGCTCTGTTTGTGCCCACTTTGTAAATACTTAGCCAAATTGCTCAGTGTCTGGCTTCAGAGACCTTGTTTTCTCTTTCTTCTATATAGGAAGTCCAAAGCCAGTCTATTTCCTCCCTCCCTCCCTCTCTCTCTACCTTCCTTCCTCTCCGTTCTCTTTTCCTTACCCAGTGCTGTTTGCTGCCTGCTCTATGTTCCCCTTAACTGAGGGATTCCTATTCCACTAGTTATCTGTTCAAGATGTTAGTTGTTCTAAAAGTATTGAATCTTTTGGGGATAAGGGGACTATACGAAATACTATCACTGTACTTACCACACAACCAAGTGTATTCTCTTCTAAAACTGAGCATGCCAAGTGTTTGGGGGAACTCTATTATTACCAATGGTTTTGTTTATCCCTCAAGATAGTAACACAGCACTTCACCTAGAAAAGGAATAACAAAGAAAACACCTGGGTATTTTAGAGATTTGAGGGTTTCTTTCTCTCACTTAGCACAGTTCGCAGTCACTGTGGCGAGAATTGGGAAATCACATAAAAATGTAACAAACTCGAATACACAATGCAAAATGTTCCTGATAATTATTTCTAAATCTCATGATTTTTTGGTTTAAGCTTTTAAAATGAAAAAAAATGAGTAGTGTTTCTAGCAATTGAAGAATGTCTTCAGTATGGAAGGGCTTAGGAAAGTAAAACTGAGTTTGTAAAAGCTGAAATATTAGATTTAATCACATAGAGTGCTTAAGATCCCACAGGGAGTTTGAGAGTTATAAAAGCTTATATTTTATTACATATTTTGTTGCAAAAAACACTGAATTTTCAATACCATTTAAGTTCAAAGTCCTCGTTCATTCATTCATTCATTCATTCGCTGGCTTTGCATTCATTTATTTCCTTCATTCTGGCTCCCAGAACTCTCCTCAAGACATATTGTTTTCAGATGAAATTTCCAGTGTCAACAATACTCTGAAGAAGGTGGAAACAAAAAAAGATACCTTTGAGTGGGGACAGAAATCATAGTATTTTCTCCTTTTTGTATCCACACTCTCAAAGTTGCTTCTATTCTAATGTACTCTGACTTTTTGCAAAGATTTGCCATCTTCCAAGACGATGGAGATGGCTCTGTGATAATTTGGGGCTTGCCCTCTCATGGAGCTTTCTGTGTCATCCACCCTATATTTTCCGTGGTTATTTCAGACATTTCATGATTCCCAGGCCCCCAAAGCACACTGTAGACTTGCAGTAATAATATAAGTATACTAAAGATTTATAGCAATAATGATTTTTAAATTTTCACTAATCTCTCAGGCAGATGGGATATATTATTTAATATTATTTTATACTAGGCTTCCCTCATACTTTCTGGCAAGACCAAGAACATGGTATGTTCCAAGCCCCAGAGATTCTATTTCTCAGAATATTTGAAGGTGCACTGTAGAGTTCAATTTACAAACTTGGCTAGTATATATGACAAACAGCATAATGCCAAAACACACCAGCTACAGAAGTATAATAGAAAATGAGTCATTTCCTGCTGAACGGTGGGTTTGGAAACCTGCTGCTTAATCCAATTTTTCTTGGACAGAGCATCAGGGGGCCATCACCATGATTGTCACTGAATATTTTTACCAGTGACCCAAAGCTTACACAGTTAGGAGAGTGGCCTTTTACTGAAGGAACTGATTCTGAACTCTGAAAATTTACTTTCCAAAAAGGAAAGGAGAGTAGGCACAGATAGTACTTGAGTTATATATTATACTTGGAGCTTTGTTGGAATGTGGTGTGTGTGTGTGTGTGTGTGTGTGTGTGTGTGTGTGTTTCATTTTCCACTTCAAGCAGTCTATATTTTTTCTTAAAATGAGAAAGACAAATTATTCTTGACTGCACACTATTACAGGGAACAACAACAACAAGGGACAGGACACATACACTGTTTGTTTGTTTGTTTAAGCATCACCATAGAAGCCATTATTTATTTCTTCTCATTCTCTCTTCAGTGCTAAGAATTGTTCATTTCAATAATCACATGATGTTGAAGTTTTCTATTGAGTACTAGACCTTCCAGGCCATGCTAGAAACTTCACACAGGTGGTCATGATTGTGAGGCACTGCCATAGCAAAGGAAGAGTGCCAGTGTGCTCTCTTCCACACATGCAGTCACATTTAGTGTCTTTGGAAACGCTCAGAGGTAGGTACAAATGGAGAAACTGAGGCACAGCCAGTGACCTGTGTGAAGTCCTAATTGTCAGCAGGCATAGGAGTCAGGGCTCGGAAATCAGACTCTGTGTTTCAGAGGCTTCATTCTTGATTGCTGCACTTACCAAATGGAATTTTGGAGAAGCTAATAAATAAGACATGTCATGAACGGGACAGCAGAGTACTGAAGGTGCATGCAAGCATGGACTTCTAGACCGTAGGCAACACTCTGCTTTGTGCTTTTATAACTGTATGATGTGGACAGTAACCAGAAAGGTGACATCTAAAGGCAGAGAATGATATAACCTGGCCCTGTTGCAAGAAAATGTCTCAAGGAAGTGGGGATTACGTGTAAATGAAATCTACATCTACTGAGAGACCATACAATATAGGATACTGGCAATTGGATATAGGTCTGTTGCTGGGGAGCTAACTGCAGAACTACTAAAAAAAAAATAAGGTAAATTTGTACCTTCTTTCATTTTATTTCAATATGACATGGAACAGATTTATAGTAAAGTGTATTTTGTGGCATATCTTAAATTCAAACTTATCTGAGGATCTGATATTTTTCTTTGGATGTCTTGCATGACAACCTGCGTAACACTTAAATTTGCCTTAAAATGTCTCTCAAGGCCGGCTGGGTGGCTTGGTGGTTAACAACCACTTGTATAAGAGCTGGGTTCAGCACACACAGGGTGGCTCACTATATCTGTAACTCTAGTCCAGGGTATCTCATGAGGCTCCTCTTCTGGCCTCAGGCAATGTGTGTGTGTGTGTGTGTGTGTAATATTTATTTTTTTTAAAAAAGAACAACTCCCTGTGATAGAATCTATGAGACACAAGCCCAGGAACATCACCTGATTTTAACATGAATTAATGTTGAAAAGTTCCTAACATTGGTAGTTACTCAAGAGATGTTTGTGAATGATATGGAAAAGGGATTTTAAAATTCACCATTAAATTACACAGTTACCAACTTGAGAGCCAAGGGACAGAGGCTGTTAGGCTTGGATTGGGGTTTGAGGGGTAGGGTGAAAGAAGTCGCAAGTATGGAAAGGAAAAAGTGCAATGACACTGCTGGAGGGTCCTGGAGAGGCAGAGGTGGAGGCATCCGAGGGTGGGAGGAATGAAGAGCTGAGTTTTATTGGTGACTGGAACAACATTGTTTTGGATTAATAATTTTAATAAAACGGGCAATGCAAGACCTTCTTCCTTTGGTTCGGAAGCACGACTCTTCGAGGCAGGGAGAAGGAGGTCTTCTTGGAGTGCCGTGGAGTCTGATGCTGATGGCCACTGACAGGAGCAGCAGCAAGAGTTCTGCTTAGGACTCATCTTTGTAAAATACCAAGAAGGGTTAGAAATGTGCAAAACAATAGTCAAACCCACCCAGATTCTTCTAATTCTCTAACTGCAGCAACAAGGCTGCAACCAATTTTATGGGTGTTTTTTCCGATGTAGATTCAGAATGTAATTTTCTCCAGACGATAAGCCCTTCTGCCCTTCTATCTCTCAGTCCATGAATTATAACATTATATAGTTGCTGTTAACTAAAAAGTCAAATTAACATTGAGAACATATTTAGGCTATTTAATGTTTTTTTTGATAGATATATTTAGACATTTCAGGACCGAAGTAGAATAATGCAGACTTTTCCATTAATTTTTAAAAATCAGATTTTTTTTAAGGCACTCTCATTTTCCCCTAGAACATTTGGCACCTGCCGTTCCTCATCTCCAGAGATCTCAGCATGAGATGGCATCTGATTTAGCACAAAATGGTACATTACATAATTTTCAGCTTTATATGTCAACATTTTATGATGTTCTGTAAATGCATCATGATTTCCAGATGTTTCGCCACCTGAATCAGATTTAAATTGTGGCAAAAATTCTTTGATACAGATGCTGGGAAAATAGAGTGTATTTGTTCAAATATATCATCTCAGTCCAAGTTATAGCATACTTTTTTTTCTAGACTGCAGATTTGAAGATACACATAAAAGATCTTCCCCAGTGGAGACTGTGCCCCAATTCTCTTTCTTCCCTTTTGTCAGTACAGCAGTGCTCACCTCTTGTTACTCCAGGGGTGACCTATGGAATTCATAATGCGTGCTTTCATGTACATTGCTGGTCACCAGAAGCGACAACATGGTTAAATCAAATCTGCAGACCACTATTGAATAATAGTGCAACATTAGATGCTTTGAAGGTTAAATGGAACTGATCAATTCAATATTTGTCTTCAGATCCCAGTTTCCAAATGTCATGCAAAGATGATCAAGTTAACTAAATCGCATAATGTTTCAGGAGATACCAGTTTAAGAGCTAGAGATAATATATGCATATATGTGCTTATCAATAAGCTCCACCAACAGAGCAGTTTGATATAAGAAGGAAATAATAGTCAAATAAGAGATGAAAACCAAAGAAAAATGCTGAAAGATGAATGAAATACATCCAGGCCTGCCTTCCCATGTACAATGGAGTTTGCCAGCTGCTTCATTACATTTTGTTACATTATTTGTTTTATTAGTTGAAAATGGTTTTTGTTGTATTGTACTAGCTTATTATTATTATTGTACAACTAGTTTATACATTTTTTTAAAACATCACCTTTCACGATAGCCACAAATAGCATAAAGTATCTTGGGGTAACACTAACCAAGGAAGTAAAAGATCTATTTGACAAGAACTTTAAGTC
>JAQHUG010000101.1:2730013-2783113 GCA_028555095.1 Dicrostonyx torquatus | reverse complement strand
GAAGCCCGGAGAGCTGCTGCGGCTTTTTTTAAAATGAAAACTACACCCCAGTGGGCTGGTATCTTAGAAGCCATTGGCTGAAAGCAAGAGAGCTTAATCTCCCGCAGCAAGCTTCCTTCTTCCCTATTCTCCTTGCGCCACCTCTACTTCCTGTCTGGTTTCCTGCCTATACTTCCTGCCTGGCCAATCAGCATTTATTTAAAACATGATTGACAGAATACAGACAATTTTCATGCACCAATTTTATTGAGTGGATTTGGTGCAATGTAGAATATCTTGATAACTACTTTTATTTAGTAAATGTAACTAATGATAGTGATGTACAGATAGCATATGCAATAGAACATGATTCTGTCTATGAAAGTTAAAGTAGCCTGCCACGCCATTCATGTTTAGCTTGCAAAACTATAGGCAACTTCAGGAGAGTATAGATACTAGCTCCTTTTAGTAGGGTGTGGAGAGGATAGAACAGTGATGAACATAATTATCTAAGGTGTGGACAATTATACTTCTTGACTTCTGTGATGGCCACATGCTACCTGGGTGTGTCTTTCATGCTCAACTTTAGGCATCTCTTTTTTACAATTTTTTTAGTTAAATGTTAAGAATAAGGTAATTATCTTAAAACATAAAAAATTAAATCTTGGTACCTTTGGAATATTAATACTATATTCCTTTTGGGTTATTATTTTATCTTATAAATGAACAGGTTTTAATTAATGAAAGGGCAGTACTATAACATTTTGTAGTTCATTTGCAAAAGGTTATTGACTTTTTTTTTTGAGAGAGAAACTCATTCTGTAACCAAGGCTGATGAGGAACTCACACTGCAGCTGTGGTTGGCCTGAGACTCATGGCAGTCCTCCTGGCTCCTAACTACCTATATTACAAACATGAGCTAGTACACCCAATAATAATAATAGTTGACATTTGTAAATATAATACTTCAAAAACTTCTGGTATGTGCTTAATAGTTTAGATTTTTCCCTGTTCCCTATTTGACATGGAATGGGTTATTTGTGGTCTTCAAATATATAAATTGCTGTTATTATCTACATAATGTATATTACACAAATATTAATCTTATATTAATTTTCAGTTATTTGATAAAAATTGATACTTAGTATAATAGCTAATAAGGATGAAAACAGCTATATGGCTGGTCTCGCTTGGCCACTTTAAAGACCTTAGTGACTGCCAATTGTTATTGTACCACTGGTGTAGGAAACAACATGGAAACAGAAGTTTGATTTGACAGAATTTCAGATAAGATCACATACAGTTAATGTCCCTGGTAACAATTTCAGTGTCATCTTACCTGGGAAAAGCTTTGAGTTTTATTTAGACAAAAACCCAAACTCATATTTTACTGAGGCTCAGTGGTAAAGGCTGGCATTTTGTCTCACCATTTTTTCTCTAACATGACAATAATGTTTCACAAACTTATTGTGAAGGTTTCTTAGTGTAGACATCAACTGTGATATCACACACACACACACACATACACACACAGTGGCTTTAGGTTTATTTAAGTTTTCAAATTTTTAGAGTCTATGCTTATTCTCCGTATTTCTCAAAGAGTTTTCCATCTTTCCTTTTTAGATGGTATTGTAGCCAGACATAGGCTTGCACAATGATAGTAAATTGCATAATACATATAAGATATTATAATACATGTATTACATACATGGACCTATGAATTAAATTAGCATTTGTAAGGATATTACAGAATCTTCATCAAAGAGGTAAAAGTGAATAAAACTGCCTATCACAGCCTTTGAATGTTCGTTTAGTTCATCTAAAACTTAAGATTTCTAATTTCCATATGTAAGTCAAAATTTAAGCCTTTGTTTAATTTCAAAAGCAAGGATCTTAAAAATTAGTAATTTAACTTAAAAGTAGAACCGTATCTCCCAAACATCAGCCGATGCCCACCCCTCTCCTGGGAACCTTCTCCCCTATACTGCATTGCAGAAAGTGGAAGAAAATAAAAGGCTATTCTTAGCTAACTTAAGCACTTTTTTTTCATAATCACAGCTGAACTTTACCCAGGCCTATGAGCCATCTTGTGAACTTTCAATGACAGTTAAAGGAAAGAAAAGCAGTTCAAAGACAGAGTCCAGCAACTCATAAAGAGCCTGGCCTTAAGAACAATGGCAGACGCTGGCCTTTTAAACTCAAAGACGCAGAAAAAGTGTGAGCTAAATCCAGATGATATTTTTTTTTCACGGAGAGAAAAGAGAACTTCCTCTACCTGCACCATTCTATTCCGATGTTTAATACAGTTCTCATCAGAACACAATAGAAACAAAGAAAGGAAGTTGTGCGTGGTATCCTTTACATTTCTGTCTTCAAGGTTGTTTGGAAATCTTAGAGGCAGTTTTCCTTTCTCCAAACATTCCCTTCCGCTGTTTCTTTAAGTGGAAGAGTTAAAGAGGTTTTATATACTATACCTTTTCAACATGTATATGGTTCTGAGCACAGTGTTTGCTTTCCTTAGAGATATGAATCGCTTTTGTTCATTTACCATCTTTGAAATTCATTTCTAGTAGCTGCGGAGCTGTGTTAATAGGCTTCTAACATAGCTGTCATTTCAAGTAATAGGTGCCAAGTTTTCAGCAGCTTATTAACACATTATAACAGCAAGCCTTATACTAAACAAACAAATTGCACAGCAGAGGACACAAGCAAAATTAGTGTGTATAAATATATACATTCATATGTATACATACATACAGTATATACTTAGGCCTCATCAACATATTTGGTTCCATACATGATTAGACCAGAACTGGCACTTGTTTTTTATGAATATTCACAGGAAGAAAGAGTGGATTGGATTTGTATTTGGTCCCAAATGTGAGACGAATACAAACTGGTATAATTACTGAAAGATTTCCATCCACTTAGCCCAGCAATGCTCTCAAGACCAAAAAACTACAGACTTGTGGTATTTCACTTCATACCACTGTGCTAACGTGATCTTTCAGCGCCACTTCATGGGGGATACTGCAGGGGAAGACAAACGTGGAAATAAGCAAGGAATATACCAACTGGCAAGATTGCCGAGAAAAAGGCATACAAATATGAGAGCATGCTTCGAAGAGTCAAAATTTGCATTTGTATATGCACACTGGACCAACTTTCTACCAACACAAATATATTCTTCCAGATGTAGGGAAGACATATGTACAGATAAATATGACAATGTATATTCACACATAAGGTTATAAATACAGACAAATATACACATACACACATGAGTGTGCTTCTAGAGATACACTGTTCTTTACAAGTGTTTATACAGTTAATGGATGCATAAAAATTCTCAGCAGCTTTCAGGAAGGCATATTTCATAAATTTACATTGTAGTAAAAACTGACCTTTTATGGGTATGAAAAAAATTCCAACACAATTTATAATTATGTTGTAATATATGTGTGGGTTGTAAATTGTAAGTTGCATGTTAAATCCAACTTTTACAGCAGCTGGGCATTTTATAAAATTTCTGACATTTGTACAATTAAGAATGGCTTGATGGTCACTGGCTACCTTGCAAGATTTAGTATGTACTGTGTTTATTATCATTAATAATAGCTGGTAGATTAATTGCCTAGTAAAAGCAGTGATGAGCTAGTCACTTTATGAACTGCTTCTGCTACTCCAGATATTTCTAGGATCTCCAGACAACTTTCAAATCTGAGAAAGCAAAACAAATTTGAAACAGAAAAGTCTAATTTAGTAATGGTCTTAAAGTAAATAATGATTGAGTGTTGTGGCAGAAAATGCCTTCTTATGCTACTCTTGTATCTAATGCAGTGCAGTTTGATATGATAGAGCTAGAAAGACATTATTTTGAAACTGATAATAAAAGACAGTAGTTGACTTTAGGAAACTCTAGTATAAGAAATGTCCAGATTATATAATCATAACTTTGAATGGCTATAAGCTTATTTAAACTCTTATATACCGTAGTGAAACAATCCACAGGAAATTAAAAATTTGGCATTTAGCAATAGACATTTGCTTTCCCACGTGTATACAGTAACATATTGGGACAAAGCCCCTAAAGTTGGGGTCTTTTAGCCAGCTTCAACCAGCTGTAGTGCCATTTTCGATGTACTAGCGCTCTCATTTATAAACTTCAATTTGATTTTCACACTTTAAGGGCCCTGGAACATTAAAACCCCCCTTCCAGTTAATATTCTGAAATTTCTTTAGTCAGTTTCATGCCTGGCATCGAGGTGCCTCTGATCACACTATTATGTAGCATTTTATCATAATCTATTTAAAGAATAGGGATTCTTGGATACAAGATCCAAGGGGAAAGGCCTGTGTATTATTTACTTTCTTTTCCCCAATTTTTAGTACAACACCTGAAATATGAGGGCCATTCCATAAATACTGAATTCATGAAAAAAAATTAAAGAATAAAGAGTAGGTCCTCTTCATGTTTTCAGATTTGTCTCAGTTCTTACTGCTTAGTCAAATAGAATTCCATTTCCCCATAAATATCTGCTTCTAGTTCCAACAATGATGTAGACTTGAAGTTAGAGCCACAAAGAGAGGAGTGTCTGAGAGTCAGGACCTCACTCCTCTCTGAGAGCATCTCTTGTTTCCTTGCCTGAGAAAACTGATGCCTACAAAAAATAAACTCATAGTCAGTCAGGGCCAAGGGTCTTTTCATTGATTTTAGTAAAAACATTTTTTATAGAAGTGTCTGCAATGGTCTCCCTAGAGTTTGTTCAAATCACCACAGAATTTGGTTTCCAATGACTGTTATATGATATATGTGTGAAAAGTAATGGACAGCGATCTCAAGTTATGAATGCTATTCTGGTTGACATTCCTAGCAAGAACCATGATTTTAAACTGTAAGGAAAAAAGGAAAAAGAAAAAAATACTTATGAGAAGGGAAAGAAAACAAAAATATCTTCTAGCTATATATATATATATATATGTATATATGTATATATACACACACGTAATTTTACAGAAATAACTGAAATGATTGTAGAAAGTTTGAATATTATATGGCCCCTAAAATGTGAACCCACAAGTTTCCCACCAAACTGTGAGGGTGCAGTTTGGCTTCCAGCAGAGTACCTTTAACAATTCCTATTATAAATATAAAACACGCACACACACATACGGATGCACGCATGCACACAGCTGCACTCTGTGATTATGAGAAAGTGATGACGTTTGGTAGTGAGACCTTTTTTTCACCACGGCATTGTTTATGCTGCTTTAATAAGTTGCATCAACTTGGGAGACTCAGAAAATGTCACTTTCCCCACACTGCCAGGAAGGAATCTGACAACTGGTACCCAATCACCGAAACACAGCAATCTGTAAAAATGCTCATAAGAATTTTTCCTGACTTTTATTCCAAAGCTAGATGGAGTGAGACACAGAATGAGGCTGATGATGACCAATATGTTAAGAGAGGAAGGTAACTGTGACGTTTAACTTCAAAGGCAACGCACTAGAGAGCTGGTGAGTTCACAGACTCTCTCATCATAGAAGGGAGCAGGAATTTGAAAAAAAAAATAAGTGGAAAGAGAAAAACTCAACTGACTGCCTTTAAAATAATGAACAGTTTTTGCTAGCCTTGCCATATGACAAAAGCACCCATACACTGCACATGCACACAGTTTCCAGAGGCTCATAAATTAATTTAGTGACAAAAGATTATACCCAAGTGACAAAGGTCCAGGACTCTGATTATCTTTATGGGTAATTGGGGCTATCAAATAGTTCCAAAGCCCCTTTTATTTGTCATTTGTTGACAATTCAGCGAATTCTCCTGTCTGCCATCCTCCATATTTAATGGGTCCCCACCGAAGTATGCAGCTCAGTCGTTTGTAGGGGTCTGATGTCTTCATAGTGTTATGCGGATGCGCGTCCTTTACTTCCTTATGTTGTTCATCAGTCTACCTCCTGCTCCTTTTTTCTATGACACCTCTGAGATGGTACCCATAGCAACATCCCTGAGAAGGTGAGCCTGAAGATGCAGCAATCATCCCCTGCACTTGGTGTGGCTGACAATACCAGTCATTAGTGCAGTTGCTTCTGCCGGCTCAAACCTCCCTCGCTCCTCTCTGGTCTTGTTCCCCTGTAGCCGCAGACACAGAACTCAGTCGCAGAGATGCAGAGACTTGCTGTTAATGATTTGTCACCTGTTTAGAACACCTCAGGATGGCAGGTCTCTGTAATCTGACCTCAGTGGCACTGCCAGGTTGCATTAGGAAACAATTACTTAGTTTATGACTAGTAAAATAGACACAAGAATTTCCAATTAAACTCTCATGTTTCTAAAGAAGACCAGGGCCCCTGACACAGAGGACAGTCCCATTCACTCTTACTTCAAAGTTAACCAAATAGGAATACAGGCCCTCTAATAAACCAAGGAGACAGAACACAGAATAAGTTTACATGAATTCAGTCATTGCTTCTTATTAGATTCTTATAGTTTGTTAAGATCTGGGGAAAATGGAACAACAGGCACACTTAGCTAAATGCTTCTGTAGAAAAAAAATGGCAAAAAAGAAGTCTCATAGGTAGTACCAATGTGTAAAATGTCCCCTTTCTTGTTTACATGTGTAAGCAGATTGAGAAATAAATAATTTCTTACTTTTCATATTCTTAATAAATGCTAGAAATGATAAACTTACCAAAGTAAAATATTTCACTGAAAAGCATCTATCATTGGCCAATTAGCATCAACTGTAGCCATAAACTTATACAAAATTACTTATTTAAAATATTATTGCATTGATGAACCCTTGACCTAAATGACTTGAATTTTAAAGTGTTCTACATATTGAAACACAGCAATTCTTTTGCTGTAGCTAAGAAAGATCAAATGTTATTAAATTTCATCCCCAAAGTTGCATACTTCATGAAAGTAGTTTCATTAAATCATGTAATAATAATTAATAAATTAGAAACTTATTAAAATTCCAGAAAAGAGTATATAGGTTTTTAATCAAAGATCTACATGCACAAATACCACAGGCTTCTAATTCCTACCCTACTGCCTCCAAAAAGAGGAAGACAACCCCCCATTTATCAGTAGCTGTGTGAAAGGGAGAGATTTATCATTTTAAATTTTTCATCACAGATGGTTTTCATTTTAAAAGGCAGGGAAGCAATTTTTTTAAAAAAAATCATTTTCCTCCTAATGCAATTGAGCCAGACGTTTCTCGTAAATCTTGTTGCTTTAGTAGACAATACTCGATTCTCTAAACTTTATATGCAATATCCAGATTTTCCTCTTTGTTTTTAGATGTCCATCTCCTCAATATAAGGATAAACATCATAAGAGAGGTGGTATTGGATCTCAAGAGAGCCATCCTAGTCACTGCCATCTTCTGTGTTCCCAGTTTGGCCGAGAAGTTTCTCTTTGTGTTTAAGCACAATCATGAACTTCCATGTGTTTTTAAAGATTTTTCTCCTTCTGTAAGTCTTTGATAAATAGAGGGGAAATAAAAGTGAGTCTGTCAGTCAATCCATCTCTCCAGACAGAAAGCATACACTACCTAGTGATTCACTGTGTTCCATGAAGCTAAAACAAAACTAAAGCCACGGGAAAAGAAAGCAATTAGAATCACTTCATACTCAGATTTTCTCTTAAATGTCAGACCCTTTAAGGAATGATGATTTAATTTCTGTGGCACAGACTTGGTTGTCCCCATCCAGCAAATGGCAAACTCGCCCTGTAATGACTCGCTCCTCCACTCTACTTGAAACACACTTGCTGTCAGGTGTTGAGACTCCAGGATGGTTGAAAGAAAAGTGTACCTTGGACTACTAATATAATGCCATCAATTGTCTTTACATGTTAATTTTAGTCTAAGATGCAGAATATAAATGCAGACTATATGTATAAGTAAATGTACACATATGCCATATAGCGTCCAATATTCAAAGCTCACTCCAGAAGATAAAGCTGTTATAACCACATCATTTACACTCTAGTGCAAAATATCTAAATCAAACTATTTTTCTCCCATTTTTCATTTTCATATTTATTAATTCATTAATAGGGCATAGGTTATAGTATTACAGCTTTTGTTTTATTTTTATACTATATATTTCAAATATATTCTCCCCCCAACCTCCTACCAAATCTTTCCTATTTCCTCGCCCACCCAACTCTATGCTTTCTTTTCTCTCAAAAAAAAAAAACAATAAAAATACCAAGAAATAAAATTTTGCCAGTATATTTTATAGAATATTTGATGCTATTGCCCCAATGTATTTTATAGATAAATCACCATTGTATATCACAGAGTTTGTAAGTGAGAGATATTGGTAGTAGTATGAAGAGTACCTTAAGCATCACCAACTCTGGTCATTAGGGATGAAGTTCCTGCTTGGGTACCAGTTCGATTTTTCATGCTCAATGATACAAATGAATTGTATCTTCAGCAATAGAGCATTAACATTTGTATGAGGAGGGCCCACTTGTTCGTCCTGGGCCGGGAAGAACAAGCAAACCCTCCTCCTACAAACATCAGTTTATGGAGAACAACCAAGAGCTTTGGGGTAAGTCCACAGCATGCAGGGAAGGGGGCAGTGCCTATAGAACCATTTTGCCCAACAATTTAACAAGATGGAAACCATTCCTGAAGCTGAAGGTTTTACTTGATTGCCTAAGAGGTCTCGTTGAAGCATTGTGTCTTCTATATATGGTGACTCAATTACATTCATTTCATATATGTGTGGTTCTACAGTAGTAGGTTTCCATGTGACATTTAGGTGGCTTCTACAGTAGTAGGTTCCCATATGACTTTTCAAATGGCCTTTAGTGTTAGCTTTCCCTCTAAATCTTCCCTCCTTAACTCTGCCCTCATATCCCCCCATTTAATCTTCCTGTTCTAGATCTCCCTTTTTAATTTCTAACATTGAAACTCCATATAGATTTATTGTCAATTTTTGCCACTTACCCTATGTGCTTTCTGCTCTAGCCTCATTGTTTTATGTCTCAGACCAACTTAAAAGTAACTAAAATTTAAGGGAAAAATGTGTTTGTGTATGGAAGAGAACTGAATTAACCAAAAATTTAGTAAGCCTTTGGCAAATTATTTTCCACACTGAAACATAATAAAAACCTTTAATTTCACCCCATTTTGTTTCTTTATTGATTTATATATAGTATCTTATATGTCCCAGGCTGTCTTACTTTCTATAGTCCATGATGACCTTGAATTGCTGATCCTGCTGTCTTCAACTCTACAGTATTGGGAATACATCTGTGCAACAAGATGTCCAAGTTTTTTGGTAGAACAGGAGATAGAACCCATACATTCCAGCATGCTAGGACATCCCAACCCAATTACATCCTCCTTTTATATCTCCTAATTAAGCATAGGCTATCATTTCACATGTTAAAGAACATTTCCTTTTTATGTTACAAATGTGTAGTGCTGGCTGCACAGATGATCTGTATATTTTTAAGATGAAATTAGATCTGGGACTAACAAGGGCTAATAGAGTTGATTCCGGGTGGGTAGATGTGGATAAAGGTGCTTGCTGCTGAGCCTGACAATCTCAGTTCATTTCGTGGGATCTACATGATAGAATAAGAGAAAGAACTGACTACCAAAAGTTGTCCTCGCACATGCTCCATGAACAAGTGCACCTTTACACATGTCTATATGCATGCAACATGTACATATAAATATATACATATGAATGGGCTTCTTAATATTTGTTTTTATAATGAATTCAATCACAATTCAGTGATGTAAAGCTCCTATTCCATGTATATTGATTTGTTTTTACAGATAGAAGTTCAAGTTCTCATTAAAAATCTGCCTTCTAGCATACAAATAGATTTCATACAATTAAAGATACGAAATCTTTGATTTTATAGACAAGTAAGAGTATGGACGACTAATCAAAGTTAGGACTCCTAAGTCTTACTCAAGTTTTGCCATTTCTGTTTTGTTTAAACTCCTTTTTCAAAATCATTTCAGATGTAAAACAAAAGACATGCATGCAAAAAAAATTCAATAAGAATCAAGAAAATGAAAAGAGAAGCATTTTTTCTTTTCCGCAGATATACTTATTTATATCCAGCCTTATTCCACTTCGATACTTTTAGAATTGGGAGTGAGTAGGAATGATCCGACTGACTTTGAAGAAGTGTGTTTTTGCAGGATGCCTGAGAAATCCCTATCTTTAGAGATTGTACATGCTGAAAGACAGAATGTAACGCAACGAGCTCATGACAAACAACTTCAAGTGGAAGATTTTGTTCTAATGTGCTCCGGAGAATGGACTTAAAACCCTGCTTTTGCCATGAAATCACTGTAAAATACAGATCAAATGACCCAGTTACCTTGCACTCCCAGGTTTGAAACCAAAAACTAGGCCAGTCTTTCAGTGCTCAGTTTTAAGTCGAGAACCAAACTTCCTCTTGGCTACTTTTTCAGCCATTTGTGCTTCTCATGCCTAAGGAGAAGCTACTTACATACCATAAAGTCTACCCATTTACACAATCCAAGCATACAAGTGCACAATTCCATGACATTTTCATCAAAATTCTGGATACTTTTTCAATTGGAATAGACTTGGGAGAGTTGTTGAGACCCAAGATTTCCCTTATGAAATGGGTGACACGTTGATTCCAGCCAAACACTTGACCAAACAAGGTCTCTAAAGTCAGAGATTTTCCTGCATACTTCATTAATTTCATTTGAAGTTTTTCCAAGTTCTATGGCAACAATCACCATGTTCAAAAATAAGCTTGGACTCCATTCAGGGACAAATGGAACATACATGGAGGATATTCAGAGTCTTCCTTATGGGTTACAGGAACTCACAGGGGAGGTGGCATGGCTCTGCAGCCTACTTACAGGAGACATGGCGCCCAGCACACACAAGCAGAACCTGCTGTGGAATTTTTGGAGCATTCCTTCTGCCTACATTCTCTCACCATTGATGAAGTGGTACTAGTTGTAACATGACTTCATAGACACTGTCATCAAAAACAACCATTCTCCAAAGTTGAATTTTGGTCTTCTAATAACAAGTATAGGTATTTTAATGCGCCAGAGGATATTAAATATTATTTTTGCTGTTTATACCTATGTAGCAATGGATCTTAATGCTACCAATTATAAGAGAGCTATAGCAAAATTTACAGGGCAAAGTTATAAAATTAAAAGTTTATATTCTTTATTTAAATGTAAATAAATATTTCCAGCTACTTTTGTAGTAAAAGTTTATTAGATTTCTTTGAATTTACAAGAATTTTTTTATTTATTTGACTGGCATATTCAGGGAGAAATGTAATTTCATAGTTTATCTGTAAGGCCTACTAAAGTCTGTGTTTTTCAACTCTGGGATTCCATCTTATACCTGTAAGAACGACCAAGAGCAAAAACACTGATGACAACTTATGCTGGAGAGGTTGTGGGGTAAAGGGAACACTTCTGCATTGCTGGTGGGAATGCAAACTGGTACAGCACCTTTGGATATCAGTGTGGCAATTTCTCAGAAAATTAGGAAACAACCTTCCTCGAGATCCAGTAATACCACTTTGGGGTATATATCCAAAGGATGCTCAATCGTGCCACAAGGACATGTGCTCGACTATGTTCATAGCAGCTTTGTTTGTCATAGCCAGAACCTGGAAACAACTTTAATGCCACTCAATCAAAGAATGGATAAGGAAAATGTGGTACATTTACACGATGGAGTACTAGACAGCAGAAAAAAATATTGGCATCTTGAATTTTGCAGGCAAATGGATGGAGCTAGAAAACATCACTTTGAGTGAGGTAACCAAGACACAGAAAGACATATATCACATGTACTCACTCATAAGTGGTTTTTAAACATAAAGCAAAGAAAACTAGTTCATAAATCACAATCCCAGAAAACCTAGACAGCAATGAGGACCCTAAGAGAGACATACAAAGATTTAATCTACGTGGGAAGTAAAAAAAAAAAAAAAAGACAAGATCTCCTGAGTAAATTGGGAGTATGGGGACCTTGGGAGGGTCAAATGGGATGGGAGAGGCAGGGATGGGAGCAGAGAAAAATGTAGAGGTCAATAAAAATCAATTTTAAAAAAGGAAAAAAGTTCCATGTTTGAAGGATTTCTACGCATGGTAGAAAATATTGATCTATCATGAGTTTTTTGATGGTCTTATTTATGCTTTCCACACTGGAATCAGTTGTCTGAGTAAAGGTAGAGATGAATGTCATAGGAAATGGGCTGGAGAGGCTATGTGAACACAGAACTGCTGTGGTGAAGGAAGAAAGACACATCCTCTCATTGCATGTAACAAAGTTTTAAAACTCTGGGGTCTGAAGAATATGTAGCCCTTACATTAATGACGAGAAATAGAATTATAAAGCAGTGAGTACAGGCAAGGCCCTAAAACGTTGTGGTAAAAGAAAAGAAAACTGATAGATGTTCCTTGACCTGCAACAGTGTTACAAGTGTATAAACATTAATTTAAGGCAAAGTAGAACTGGTTTTGCAATCGGATGGGGAAGGTGAAACGGCTAAGGATGCAGGGAGATTTATCAAAAGAGGGGAGATTTGGGATGAGTTTAGAAAAATAAATCTAAATCTTAATTTTTCTACCTTATTTTGAAATAAGTCACTAGAAATAAAAAAAAGAAGAAAACCATTATTAGTACTAGACTTGCAAAAGACTCTGTGTATATCCAAAGTAAATTTTAAGTCACATACTATGCATATGGTATTTGTGAGAATCTCTATAATATGAATATGAGAAAAATCAAGCAAACAATGAAAATAGTTAAATTGAAAAGTCAACCACATATGGTATAGAAATGGTTGATTTAAAGAAAATCAAACAATAAAAACTCAAATAAAAACCTCTTTAATTAAAATAAGACAGCATTAAAAAAAGAGCAGAAGTACCAATCTGGAGTTCAGTATCTGGGGTCTGAATTTGTTAGAACCACCCTCCCTTTGACCACCCCTCTCCCCACACTGGGAGGGTAAACATTGCCCACTCCGAGATGGCCTCAGGCCATCCTGGTGCCACTACACACACCACTTAATAACACAGAGCCAAGTGCCTAGCCTTTTACAATTTTCACAGAAAATGAACTTTCATTCAAAACTACGCCTAGCTAATTAAACTTTCTAGTGATCTACCTCACTCTAATTATTCCCATAAATTGAAAGGTAGCCAGGGTTGTATGAAATTATCCTAACATAAAATGGAATTTTTCTCCCGAGTTTTAAGCAGAGATGTCCCAGGATTGCCACAGCCTGTGGCTGGGGGTACATGTCACTGTGCAGATCAAGTGTTTCTTCTTTGTGAAACCTGGCGTGTTTTCAGAGAGTGATTCTCTCCATCTCAAGACTGGGGAGGATGCACTGAGTAGGAAATTCAGCAGAAAAGAATCAAGCCTGCATACTCTTCCAGCAGAGGATTTGGCTTAGGTCCCCTGCACCCATGCCAGTGGCTCACAACCTCCTATATAACTCAACTTCCAGGGGATCTGATGCCCTCACCAAAACTCCACAGGCATTTGCACACATGTATACAAGCTCCCATGGACACATATATGTATATAATTAAAAACAAAAATTAATAATTTTAAACAATAGGTCATATTATACAAATGCAGAGGGAACCATTACTGATCATCAGGAATATAAACATAATACAATGGCTGACAGAAACTTTCTCAGAATTGCACCAGAAAGACAGACGAGATAGAGGGGATGGGTTCATATCCCAAATATTACAGCAGGATGGAGTTTGGACTTTGGGATAGCTTTCATTTTCACTGACTTGATTACTTCATCCTTAAGCAGTGTATACTCTGTAATCGCTCAGAGCCTGCACTCCACCGGGGAGATTGGCCGCAATCTATGCAAGTCTTGTGAAACCGCCTTATAAAAGTTTTTATTTAATTAATTAAATACAATTAAACCCATCTATATTTTTAATGTTTCTCATTACATTTTATTATATATGGCTCCATATGTTCTATCATTAGAGAAACATTCTCAGTGGTGTGATGATGTAGTACGTTACACATGGGTAAATAATGCATATTTTGCTTTATGCACATATTTTATTTCAGGGTGGAGATGTGACAGTTTTTCACTAAAGATTCCATTTTGGTGTGGGAAGGAAGACACAGAACTATTGTCAAAGCTGCACCCACTTTCTCTACTTTCATAACTCAACCACTAGTGATTTGTTGAAGAGAGCTTTTCTCAACAGTCCTCTCTCCCTGTGCTCAAGAGAGAAGGCTCGGTCACAACAGTTACTAGTATTTATTTTTAACTACATGTTTTATTTTTAAAAAATCTGAGTTTCTCAATTTTCACTGGCCATTGTCTAGTCTTACCACTGATGATTCAATTTCTTAAAGGGAAATTTCAACTTTAAGGTGAGGAACAGCAGAGTCAATATTTTCCAAGTTCAATGCTCTGGCTGTTTCCTTAGGGATGGTGGCTCTTTTGCTAAATTGGCATAATTGGTGTAATGCTCCATAGACTGACCCATCACTCTCCAGATGGTAGGTTAGGTTTCTACATAATATCTTATAACTAACTGTAGTATGATTCCTAGATTAATTTTGTAAGTCAAAATTCAAAGGGGAGGGAAGGAAGAGACTTGCTCAGTGGTTACCAGCATTTGCTGGTCTTTCAGATGGCCCAGGTTTAATTCCCAACACACATATGGCAGCTCTCTACCATCTGTAACCCCAGTTCCAAGAACTGTAATGCCTTCCCCAGTCCTATTTAGGCACCTGGCATACACATGGTACTCATATATAAATGTAGGCAAAACACTCATACACAAAGTAAAATAAAATAAGAATTTTTAAAAATAGTTATAGAGGCTGAGGAGATAGCTCAGTGAGGACACTACATAGAATTCCCCAGAAAGCACTTAGAAAAGTTGCATGTGACAGACATAGGCCTGTCGTCCTGGGGCTGTGGGGGTCAGGGGCACAGAGGCAAGAAGATTTCCAGGCCTAACAGACTACCAACCTAGTTCCAGGTTCAGTGAGAGACCCTGTCTTAATGGAATAAGTCAAAGTGTGATAAAGTCAGATCACCAGACAACTGTGTCTTCTTCCAGCTCCTGCACATATACATGGCCACAGACACTAAACATGCATGCACATACACAAACACACACATCCACAATTACAAGTTGATATTGAGATACAAAACTACTGTTTGGTGGTCTCTGGAAGTTAAAATTACTTTTCCTTTGGCTCACTAATGTTTTGTTACTGGTTAATTTGGGTCTTTGATATTCTATATTTGTATGTAATGTATTCTTATTACCAGTTCCCTATGATCCTTATGAAACCCTGTTCAACATTCAATGTCCCTACAAGTTTCTTTCCCAGATTCATGAATTTTGAGACATTTACTTCTACCAGAGTCTTCTCTTTGTTACCATTGCATTGAAACTATTAATTGAAGACTTACTTCTGTGCTGGAGGCACCATTGACCACACAGCTGAAGGCAATGAACCTCCATTCCTAAATTTATCAACAGAACATAGATCAGGGGTAAGGGAGTGTATTCCTCCTGAACTCTCCCCACCCCAGGATTAATTGTTGACAGACTAATTCTTTGGAAAAGGCATCTACAGTTAATATATTTGTCTTTACAATACTATGACTTGCTCAAGAGTTGGCATTTTGTAGCCCTTCTCTCTATCTTGAGGCTGTTACAATCTTTCCATCCCTTCTTCTGCAGTGTTCCTGGAGCCCTAGAGAGAATTGCAAGAATGTCTTGTTTAGGACCTAGCAATGAGCTCTTCCTTATTCTCAGCACCGTTTGCAGTCATGAATTGCTGCCTTTACCAATGTTCACTAGAAATAGAGGCATCTCTCTTTAAGGCAGAGAGTTTATCTGTGGATAGAAAGGTACATATTTAGAAGGAGTTTGATACTACATCAATTTAGCTAACCAACAGTATTTTCATTTGAAATGCCTTCTCTAGAGTCATGACTTATATTGGAGAGAAGCAGTGATAGGAAAAGAAATGGGTGAGATACTCCACGACTGTCGGAAAGAAAATAAGAGTAAGTAAACCAAGAGCCAATTGTCTAATAAGTGATTGTTTAGCTATAAGGCAGGATGACAATAAACAGCTGTTGTTTCTGTTCAGCTTCAGTTTCTATCTCTACCATAGCCATAGAGACCAAGTTCTGCCCATAATCGCCAAGCCGCTTTGCTATGCTGGCAAAGGACACAACTCTAGTACTGTGTTGCAATAACCACTAACGAAGAGTATGCAGTCTGGCAAGTGAGTGAGTTGGCTCCCCCAGTGCCCATCCCAGTGTTCTTTTCTCAAGTAAATTTCATAGTCTGCAATGAGGAATGGGAACTCAAAGAAAACCTCTAATAAAGGCAAGCTGGAATTCAAGGCTAAGCGCATTTGCTACCTCCTCTCTCTAACAGATTTCCTTTTAATTCATCCAAAATGCATAGCATTTAGCATGTAATATTCTGTTTGTAGACAAACAATGACCCGCATGCAGCTGTTCATACTATCTGGCAGACAGATGTGGGACTAAGGGTGGTGCAATTGTGAGTTCATTTGTACAAAAAGAAAGAACACTCCATTAGTGCTAATTCTCTTCTTTCTTAACAGGTTCACTTTTTGACCTGAACCTTCCACATGGCTTATCTGTAAACCATAGCAGACTTAAGTCTCTTCTTGATGTTCTCCTATTTCAGGGTAGAGCTAATCCTACTGAGGGTTTTGGCCTCTAGCCGAACCTCTAATTCCAGAATTTATACTCCAATGCTCGTTCTTTGCCCAGTTTCTCTACAACTCTCTTCTCTGGGGACAGAGGAGTTTAAGCTGAAATTTGGTGGCTAGAGGTGTGAACACCTGCTGTGAGTTCACCAGCTTTGCTGGCTTTAAGGCAATGCCTGAGAGCTCAACAGTTAATTCAGTGAGAGATGGAAGAAAGGGCCAGTGGTCCTGTCATGGAATGTTGTTTTCTCCCTCTGTGACTGTTTCCATTCCATAGCCTGACTGTATCTCTACTGTGATTGGGTAAGCACAGACCCTATCAGGCTTTTGTATCATGCACTCCTATAGGAAAGGGGTCAGTGGAGATGTCCACCATTCCCTTACTCACAGGGGCAACAAGAATGACTTCACATCTCTTATAGTCTTTTATTTTATCTCATTAAAACATTTAGGCTGGGGATAATGAGTAACTTGACTCTAATTCCTAATCTGGGAGAGATAAAAATCCCCAGACTAATGTGAGAAATAAGAAACAGATGAAAAAAAAATCTTAAGATCCATAGAAACAAATGGGAATGGGTTTTACGTGTATATCGCTAATTTAAAGAGGTTAGGAAAAGTATGAAGGGGAAGGGCATATGTGGCAGAGAATAAGAGGATCTATCTTTCACTTTCACCATCCTAATCTTTCACTTTTCTTCTTCATGGTGAAAGACTCTGAAGGGAGGGTGATACCCCATCCAAAGTGACCTGTTTCTGGCTACAGTTACCAACAAAGCAGGACAGGCCTCAAAGTTAAAATAGTAGGGAGAGACTGCCTTAGCAGGAGCCATCCACGGCCTATTTCTCTATCAGTCTAAATTAATTTGCTGAGCTCTCTGCTTCATAGATCTTTAGCAACATGTTCTTTCATCCATGACTTCTAGCTGCCTGTCCATTTACCCCTCTCTTCCTTTCTTTTCTTTATCATTTAAAGTCAAGCTCTTTTCCACACTCATCTGTTTACTGGAAGTACAAGGTACATCCTGCTCATTCAGGAAGTCTACCCCACAGTGATACTTATGAAGCAATGCCCTGTCTCACATCTCCTGGTATATCTCAGGTTGGACCCAAAGAGCTTTTCATTCTCTCTCCTTTCATTTCTAGCAAGATATTGAGTTACTTATTCATTACTTTAAGGTTTGAGTCAATCTGTTCTAATTTCTTGAGTCTTCAAGTAACCAACCAATAGCTGCCTTCGCCATTCCTGGTTGTTGTTCAGTATGGTTCGACATGAAGATCTTTCTAAGATGCTTTCATTGAAACCTAGAGTGCCTAGGGTATTAAGATATTTTTTCCACTTTCTCTTGCTGTGAAGTGTAAGACTCAGACAGTTTGAAACACTTTCCCCAATGTACTGCCCTGGCTTCTTATGTCCTTTTAAAGATAACGATTTTCCCTATATGTATAAAGAGACAACGTTCTAGGCTTTTACAAGTATATCTAAAGTTCTGACATTTTGAAATAACTTCATCCACAAAATTCCCACTTAATAACCACACAACTGAGTAATAAGAAAAGAAGAATCTTAAACAAAAATGTATGTTTGAATACATTTGTGTTGAACTGCATTCGTGGCTATCTTGGCAACATGTGAACAATGGGCTGTGTCATATGGACACATGGGACTGAAAGGTACACATTACCACTGGGATGCAGCGAAGTAGTTCTTCCTCTCTTCAACACTATGCAGGGCAGCCTCTAGATCAGTGTTACCCAACCTGCGTATCTTGGCTCCTTTGGGGATCAAGTGACCGTTTCCCAGGGGTCACCCAAGACAAGTGAAAAACATGGGCATTTACATTATGATTCATAACAGCAGAAAAATTACAGTTATAAAGTAGCAATGGAAATCATTTTATGGTTGGGGATCACCACAGCACGAGAAACTGTATCCACGAATTGCAGCATTAAGAAGGCGGAGATCCACTGCTCTAGATGGAACTCACCTGGAGCTGAAGCTCAGGAGTGCAGCTGAGAGTTCACATCCCCTCCGTAATTTCCATCCACTCAGAAGTACTAAATGTGGAGACAGAGCCCGGGGCTCTGTATGTAGATAACTGTTCAATATGTAGCTGCAGATGGAAGCACAGCAAGAGTCTGTAGGCAGATGCGGCTCTCTCACTGCTGGTGACCGGCTAACACTGCAGGGTAGACCATCACTTACAAACAGATACCCTGATGGGGTGGTCAAGCAAACACTCTGAAGGATTAACGTGTCTCAGCCTGATTTAACGCCACCAAACACAAACCAAAAAGACCTAAGTCTTGCCCTGTAGTTTAGCTCCTCCTCCCATTACGTGGGTATCACATCTGCCTGATCAACTGGGAGCACACCAACACAGTCTGAAAGGCGTGGGTGCAGTGCACGAGGTCAGAGGCACAAGGGAAGGTGGGGGACACTGCTGTGCCTGCCTGCTTAACCACAGCCACCACCTCTCCCACATGCAGATGAAATTCACCCAAATTAAACAGCATAGAAAGAGTCCCATTTCAATTACATGGATGTTCTGTCAGCAGCCGTAACAGCAGCAGTTACAGAATAACTACAGATAATTACAATCATTTAATTTGAAGTACCAAGTCACTTCATGCAGAACATGACTCATTTATCATTATTGACCTTAGAAGAAGCAAATTTACCCAAATCAATAAAGGTTCCCAATATCCATTAGAGCAGACAGAGATTGGTTACAAGTGTTGTGAGCCTCTATATACCTGGATTAATAGGGAGAAGTAGATTGGGATGCGTTTGATTAATGAAGAGATTTTTTTTTTCCTTTTGAGACAGTTATTTGAAACAGAATTGACCTTAATTTCTCCTCTAATTCATGTTATGGAAAGTCAGTTGTTTTTGTTAAAGAAGTTTCCTCCCTATTAGTTGCTGAAACATAGTGTAATTACAAAGAGAAGTAATCTATAAACAGGTAGAGCTCTACTTTGTTTTTAATGGACTCTTCCGGGTTGCCCTGAATATTCATGCTACAGAGATCCATCTACCGAAGAGGAGCCAGACATCACTGGGTTTGTGCTTTAACTTGCTGTCATGAGCATCTCTACACACAGAGCAATTCCCAAAAGAATCTAAAAAGGGGGAGAAAAAGAAATCTCATGACAATTAAGTGGAGGGTTTGTCAACAATAGCAGCAGCAGTTTCAAAATAAGTGAAGATAATTACAGCCTCCCTGTTGTAGGAGTGAGAAAGTTTATGTTACTTTTGAGAGCTCAATGTTGGAAACTAAGATTGAATGTGGATGAAAATTGAAATAATAAGAAGTCAGTCCAATCATTTAACCACTCAATCATTCAAATTGATTCTCAGGTGTTTTAAAACATTACCTCACTTGATCCCGCGTTGAGGGCTGGAGGGAAAGGAGGTGGAGGTGCTTCCTCCACCATCAATACACACAGAGTAGAGCTTATGCTACCAACCTCTCCAAATGAAGGTCTCAGACTAGAGAGTTCTGACTGCTAGATGTCAAAGTGTGGTCGATGGGAAAATGCCTGTATGGAAGTAAGTTGTAAGTCTATTTGTCCTGAAATTGTCAAAACTACAAGATGTTCTTTGTGACAGAAATTAAAATAAGAAAATATAAATGTCCTCCCAGGGGAAGACATCATCACCTCAGGGCCAGGTTGTTTTCTTCTCCTCCCAAATGTCTCCGCCAATCTCTGGGTCTCTGCCTCCACTTGCTGAGAGGGGAACTAAGGCTGGATCCAGAAGACCACAAAAGCCAGAGAAGATGTACCTAGTGCCTGAGCACGTGTGGCCATGTCAGCGAGAGCCATCCTCTGCCATATTGCACTGTCCCCATGGTATTTGGGTGACTGATCTCTATCAAGCTAACTTTGCCTCTAAAACACCATCTTAAAAAAACTTAAATCAACATGCTGACACGGATTTTGAGTGTTCCTGTCTCCAAGAAGGATAAATGCTCTCTTCTCTTCTTGTGGGGATTTCTCAGGATCAGGTGTGGTGGAGCCCACACTTTACATTGATGAGTTCTTGTAAAGAAGCCAAATTCCACAACCCTCTCATTGAAGATGAGGTTTCAAATCCTTCCGTGAAGAACTGAGAAAATTCTCCCCAGCTAAAAAACCCAGCACCACAGGAAATCCAGGTACTGGCAAGAAGAAAAATCAGCTGGAAGCACTAAAGAAGCAATTGCTTCCTTAACACCATCTGGGGAAGAAAGGCTGGAGCAGCTTGGAGGCCGAGAACGTGGAAGGAAGCTCCAAGGGAGGGGGAGGGGCGCACAAGAGGCCTCAGTCCTCAGGATTGAAAATTTGTTCCATTTGTGTTTCTCTCCTGGAAGAAATAAAGAAAGGCTGACAGGGCACGCCAGTCTGAATTCCCGGAGCAGTTGGCCTGTTTGACTTCGTGTGATGGTGGGCCAACCTGTGTGCCTGCCGGCTCACACCACTCTAGCTCTTCTAACACATTCTATAGATCCCGCTAATAAATTCCGCTTGGCTGCAACCCTTTCCCAGTTCCAGGCAGTCGCCTCTGAAGTGTAAGTGCAGCCTGTCTTTGAGCCAGGCTACTGCCACTTGCTGGTGATCTGTACCTCTTTGGAAAACCAATCTACACTGCATTTAAAGGCAGGAAGCAGAGTCTGAATGTAAATGCAGGAGCGTGGCTAGAGGACACAGCTCTCACACCTTCTGCGGCTCCAGAATAAGTGCTATGTTTTAAAAATATATATGTATGTGTTGGCAACATTGAAAAGGGGGCTAAAAAAACATCCCCCACAGACGTGAGAGCAGCAGCAAAAAGAACCGTTAGCGCCCTGCTGACGGGAACAATAGAGCATATGGACATCACACTGCGCTTGCCAAGCAGACTAGGGCAGGATGATCAAACTCGAGTCAATCTGCTCCTCTAATAGCGGAAGAATTGCCTGTGTGAACACTGGCTCAAAGTGTTCATCCAGGCTCTTTAATTGCCTGAAGAAGGAAAGAGAGCTTGGCTCACATTTTAGCCAGGCCAACTCCTTCCCTGGGTGTCTTATGAGCAAAGGTGATGCAGAGCTACCCGCTGTTAAAGGCAACACAAAAGGGCACTACAGTGAAATGTTACCCTGCAAGGGTCTCCTCAACGTACTCTTGACTGTTGTAGGGATGAGGCTGAGTTAACTTCTGCTGGAAGTGGGGCTTGCAAATCTCAATTCAGAGTAGTGGCCATCAGAGTTAAGGCAGCACCTTCCGGGGCATCCCAGTTGTCTTTCCCATCCAACCCTGTCCCCGCTTTCATTATGACTGTCCTTAGAAGAAGGCAGAGTGGAAGCTAAAAGCCCAGTTGTGTAAACCAGTCACTTTAAGGTAACTTGTTTACTCTTGGTTTTCAGACAGGATCCAGCTATACAGCTCAGTGAGACCTCAAATCCACTGTGGCCCATCTGCTGGGCCTCCAAGGGCTAGGACCACAGACATGTACCCTAGTGACAGTGCATTGATCCTCAGATACTGAATTACTTAAGTCACAAGAAACAATGACTAACATTGTGGGTTAAGAGACAAAGTGAGTCTCACCCCTCCCTACAGAGAGGGGAGTTCTACAAGTATTAAGATTAGATGACATGGGAGTTAGATCAATGATGCTCTTGTCAGTTTGCCCAGGATGGCACTATGGTTGCTGGGGGACAAAACAACAAAAACAAACAAACAAACAAAACAACAACAAAACCACACAAAGGCATGCTGCCATGGGGTCAAGTCAAAGGTACTCCAGTCATCTTAGGAGAGGAGAAAAGGGTTCACAAGAATCAAATTGACTCCTAAATTCAGGATTCTTTCTCTTTGGTTGTTGTAGAATAGCAGGTGATTAAATACTAGAAGCAGTTGAAGAACAACCCTGTTCATTCTTGCAGTAGACACTAGAAGACTATATACTAAGAGTTGTATGTATGATAATATCTGGGAGCTTTGGAGCTTCGTGCTTAGCAGTCCATTCATCTTGTCTTTGAGAGGCAGGAAGTCTTTCTGAAAATCAGAAGGGTCACGTGAACAATCCCATCTTGGAAAAGCTGGGGTGTAGCACGAATTCTGCTTGGTCTTAATAATAAAAAACCCCAAGTCAGATATAGGGGTAAATGCTGAAAGATCAGAGAAGCAGAGCAGCCAGCCACTAGTACTTACATGTAGCGAATCCTCAGACCTAATTGGTGATACTTTTCCTAGGAATCCTCAAACTGAATGTCCAAATTGAATGTGCTCTGCTTCTGTTTCCTCCCACCTTATATTCCTCTCTCCACCCAGCCATATCCCCTCCTGTCTCCACCTTCCTAGTGTTGTGATTAAGGGCGTGTGACTCCCAAGTAGTGGGATTAAAGATGTGAGCCATCACCACCTGAGTCTGTTTCTCTTTTACAATGTATCAATCTCCTGTAGCCCAGCATGGCCTTGAACTGACAGAAATTTCTCTTCCTTTGCCTCTCAAGTGCTGGGATTAAAGGTGTGTACCACCACTATCTAGCCTCTAAGGCAAGCTTTATTTGTTAGATCACAAACAAAATACCACAACACTGGGGGGTAAGAGTCAAGGATCTGATTAAGCATAGTACGGATTCATTATGTATAGCATGGCTAGTTACATGAACGTGCAGATTTAGTCAAAGTTCCTTGATCTTGGACTTATGAGATACATACATTTGTGTGTTTATATTCATACACTGAATTAGGACTTCAAAAATAAAAATATGGAAGTCTCACAGCAGTCAGTCATTGAGGAGCAGAGGTATTAAGATAAACAAAAATGATAATCATAAAATGATCCTTAAAATAATCATAGGTTTGTCTGAAACCCAGTTCTTATTAGGTGAACTCATGGAATGCAAGAAGAGAAACCAGATAATCTACCATCATGAAAGTTTACAAATGGCAACGTCAACTTTTTCCAAAGGTTTTTCATTCTTAGTTATAAAATCTGAAATGGAAAGCAATTGGCTTGGTGTGACCTATCACCTTGCCTGAGAAGCATCTGGACATAAATCTCCTTTGCTGTGTGTTTTTGAGTAATTGTCTACTTTATAACCATGTTTCAGTGGCATTCTAGTGTTCTGTTTTTTCCATTAGATTTTTTTGAACCTTATAAAGGAATTTATAGATGAAAGAAGCACACAGTGAACCTATATAAAGTCTGGGGTCCTTTATTCCTTCCTGTGGTTATAGTATCTTGACTAACATAACTCTTACATTAATATTTAAAGTATAAACCCCTTCTCTTAGCTTCAGACTCCTGTATCTAACTGTTCAGTATCTCAATTTCTATGCCATCCATGCATCTGAAATACTGCTACAAATATATTCCTATCTTTGAATCACTTCCTCCTCTCAAATCCAAGTGAACATCATATTTTCCTGAACAAATACAAAAGCTCCCTTCCAGAATATCAATGTCACAACCCCAAGCTTTGGGCCTTCTGCTTTCCAAACAAAAGTTCGGATAAACCATTAACCGAATAACTTCACTTTCTTTGTGATAGCTTTGTGGTATGTTTTCATAGCATGTCCCATTAAAGTTTGAGCTCCTTCTTGAGACATTTGAATCCCAGGGCACTGAGCCTAAACTTCTGATGTCATGTCGTCTATATGATTCTTCCATCATCCACAGAACAGCAGCCACATTGGCCTTCTAATTCTCTGAACATTCCAAAACGCTTCCCATCTCAATTCATTGCACAAGCTCCACAATTCCTCAGTCTACCTCTTGACAGTTCCTAAGATAACAACTGAAATGTTGTGCCCCTCAACCTTTTGGGATAATTTCCAGTCAGGGTTTTCTACACCTTTATCATCATTGTCTCTTCCTGGGCCTTATTTGTTTCCTTTGTAGCAGACCTCATAGTTTTATACTATAAATTTACAAATTTGTTTACTGTTCAATATCTGTCTCCCAAATGCTACCACCAAAGAAGAGCTGAGGCAGTTCTGTCACACTCACCATTCTCAACCAAACCCCTGGCAGATGTTTGACACATGGTGGGGCATTATGAATACTAGTTGAATTGCATAATAACAAATGTGCCTAATAAGAAAAGGGAGACAAAAATGTGGAGGCAAAATAAGATGGAAGAATTGAAGAAGACAAGAAATCATTGCTGGGAACTTCAGTGAAATTAGGCAGAAGCAGAAACTGATAAATATTATGGGCCAGGTGTGAAAGTGGGGAAAATCTCACAATATAATTGTGTAGTTTCCCAACAGACATAATTTAAATATAAGAGAAGAGCTTGTTATGCTAATAGAAAACTACACAATGCCCTCAAGAAAGCTGATGTAATATTAAATGTATTCCTTAAGGTCATTCTAGCCATATTAATGGATAGATGTCTCTGTTTCAGTGACTTAACAGAGTGAAGAGTTGCTTCTTCCTCTTTGTGACAGTTGGGTGAGAGACTTACTAAATGAATAGAACTTGAATTGGTGAATAAGTTTCTGCCATCTTTACTATGTGTCTACCAATGTCACACTAGGGGTTAACTACATTATAGATGCTGGAAGATTTGCCAATCATGAAGAGTCATAAGCAAGGAAGCTTTTATACATGAGGTCTGGAAGTAGGTTATATTATTTCTGATCACATCCCAGTAACTGGAATCCTGAGTGCAGCAGAGGCAGGGACACAGTACTTACTTATATTTAGTGTCCAGGAAGTAGAGAAAATAGGAAAGTGATTAACCAGGGTTCTGTGTCAAAATATTCTTGTCTTTGAAAAATGGCTTTCAAATATTTTATTCATGCTATCAGTTATGTTTTTTAAGTGGTGTTTTTAGCATATGACTGACAACCTTAAACATAGAATGATCTCATTTAGCATATACCTTATAATAGAAATGTCGTTCAATGCCCTGGAGAGGCTTCCTTGAGGCCCTAGTCAGTGTCCCTCATTCACAAGTAAGTATCAGGGGGAAAAAAAGGAAACCTTTCTTTCTGCTAGAGCCCTAAAGTGTTAATGTGCAAGGTCTGTATGCAGAAGGCAAGCTGCCATAGATCTCACTGACTTTGGCAGCACCCCAAGGGTTATATTTTTCTCAGGGATGAAATATTCTTGGATAATTGTTCCAACATGTGAGACCCAAAAATGAAATTTTTTGGTAGAAAAGATCTCAGGAAATAAAGACAGACAAAAATACCTACTAAGTTATCTAGTTCATCTCTTGGAAATCCAGGCAGATTTATATACTTCTAGATAACTTCACAGGATACTCCAGATGTATATGGGACAGCTAGTCACAGACCTCCCTGTCAGCCTTCCTTCATGATACCTGACACAAATCCCTAACACGTGTGTAATCCTCACCCTCCCAAGTCGCCCGAGTTGGCCTATGGGTGTATGTAAACTGAACAGATGTCTCTGTGATATGGTATGAGGGGTGCTGGGAAAAAGACTTCGTGTCAAAAAATATATCCCCACCCAATGTATAAAACTTTCCCAAAGTCTGCTGAAGAGGAACGTATCACCTTTTTGTGAGTTAGACTGCCAGACACTTGTGCTCAAGAATAACTTGCAATGTTTAGGATATTAATATTTAAATATAAATAACATGGGAGAAGATAATTACGAAGGGTGTGAGCTTATTTAAGTAGAAGACACCAGAGAGGCAGTTCTGGGTGAAGGCAAATGGGAACTAACAATGCAGAGAAGACATCCATGTCATTAATTGATGCTTATGTAGATATGCAATCTCTCTCCCTCATGTGGAATGTAGCAATAGCAATTCCATCCTGCAAGACCAATGATAAACTATATATATTTGAACACATGCACGGATTCTCATATTCTATTCACACAATCCATTTCTACCCCTGATTTGAGCTTTAAGCTTATTACTTCTTGAGAACTGCCCCCACATTGCTGCTGAGAAGCTGAGGCCCACGGGCATGAAGATCTTAGAGTTGCAGAGTTAGGGTTATAAGACAAGGCCTTAGTTTCCTCATTCATTCTTCTTATAGTGTTGGATGATGTTTAGCTTTTACTGTTTTCTGTAGCAAGCCTTTTCATCAGCCTGGATCATAAATAATGACACAGAAACTTATGATTGATTATAAAAGCTTGACCTTTAGCTTAGGTTTTTTTTTTTATTTTGGGGTTTTGTTTTTATTTTTTAATGTCCTCCATGGTTTTCAGGCAGTCTCCCCCAGTCAAATCTGATCTTTCTTAAATTTTGAAGAGAACCATAACTTTTTGTTTCCCATGGAAAAAAAGGCATAACCTTTCTCCCAACACAACATATTTTTTACTTCCATTTTGAAGTTATGAAATTCTTAAAATATATAGGTTGGATTAATTTAGCAATTTCTACAATCCGGTGTCTCTCAGAAGCTATTGCTGCTTTTTTTGTACATTAGCATTTAAACAATTCAAAATCAACAAAGCACCATACAGAATCCAGACTTCCTGCATATTTCCCATCTTTATGTGACTTTTTTATATTACTTACTCTCTCTTTAAAGATTTTAATATTTTTAATCTGTTTACTTTTTCTATGATTATATCTCATTTTTGTTCTTCAGCATCTGTGCATATTCAAACATACTTTAATCTGCTTAGAGGGTTCCTAAGTCTGAATCTGACTGTTTGAGGTTTTGCATTCTTCTCAGACTTTGTGAGCCAAAGTTAAATTGCTACATGGCAGCTAAGTCCTCTTCACGGGGGCTCTTCTGCTTACCTATGGTGAGCTGGTGTCTGGCTTTTTTGAGATGGTGAGAGCAGATCCTCATGCCTGTGGCCCTGCCTGGAGCCTGTCTATCTGCCCTAGCTCCAGTAGGCACACCCACCTACTTACACTTTTCCACCCAGTGGCACACTGCCTGATGCTCAGAAGAAACGCCACTCAAGTGCTCCATAGCAGGGCCTCTTCAAAGAGCATTGCCTCTGTATGTTGCAAACACGGAGCCTACCCAGAACTTTTTTTTTTCTTTTAGCTTTCTCAGGCCCTATGTTGATTTATATGCCTCACATTGGGCAACAAATGTAGCAATTTTATTTCATCAGCTGCCAGCTAACAAATAATGACACAGAAACTTACTATGAATTATGAAATCTTGGCTTAGTCTTGCCTCAACTAGCTCTTAGAACTTAAAATGACCCTTTTATATCTATTTACATTCTGCCACGTGGTGTTACCTATCTTCCACCTTGCACTTCCTGTTTCTTTTCCATGTCTGGTTGGCAGTTCTGCCTTTCTTCTTCAGTCCCTGAAAGTACTGCCTAAACTATTCCTAGATATTGGCCATTTAGCTTTTTATTACACCTAATATAGCAATACATTTCACACAGTGTATAAATATGTGTGTGTATATATATACATATATATATCCACAACAGTTTTCCTCTGTGACTGGGACTCCAGGTTCTTCAAAGAAAAATATGCAGTAAATTCTTTTTCTCTATCATCTTACTAGGGGAGATCATTAAATTCCTGTATACAAATCACAGGGGGGGGGGAAACTCTGATGCTAATGAAAAATGTTTCTTTTTCTATGAGAAAAATGCAAAAAGGTAGTTCTGATGGGCAGGACCACAAGATAGAAAGGACTCAGGGACTGCTGCAAATTGAAGACTAGAGTGTAAGAGAGACACAAGGGATGAGAATAGAGACGTGGAAGTCACCCACCTGGAGGTGACTCTGAAATGCAAAGAGTGAACACTGTTTTAGAAATGTTGTCCATTGAAAAGATAGAGACCATGAACTCATCCGTGCTTATTTTCCTCACATTATTATATTACTGAAGATAGGCGGGTAGCACAAACAGATTACTTCATGACTTTCTCTTATCCACCTTAATGACCCAGGAACATGGAAAGAAGAATGTGAGTTGGATTAAGTAGAATTTTAAACAAGTCAAGGATTAGCAGAGGTTGAGCCTTTTCTCATAATGGAGAGACACATACAGTGCATGCTCTGAACCTGAAACCAAGGCCATCAAAAATATGAACCTCCTATCCTTTGACTATTTTGCCAACATAGGCAGAAAGGAATGGCACTGATACAAAGTCTAGAAGAATGATGTTATTGTTTTAAATGTGTTATTATTATTTGAATTACTGAAGCTCTCTTAATATCTTGTCATTAATTTTTGTTAGTCACTCGAACTTAGTTGTCACATTTTCCTTTGATCAAGTAAAATGAAGGTATGAGGGCAGACAGCACACTATGGCCTTAATCTGTGTTTCCTTTTAAAAACACTTCCTCTCCTCTAAAAAGCCATGATTTTAAGGTTTTTTTTTTATAATATCAGTTAACTTCTCAGACACTTATTTTCTCATCTTTTCTAAATTCCTAATTTTTAAGTTATCTGAAGGGTCCAAGGAGATAACTCAGTTGGGAAAGTACTTAACCTGATTTTGATCCCCAGAACACACATGAAAAGAAGCTAGCCATGGTGGCATACACTTTTAATCTAAGCCCTGGGGAGACAGAGAGCTGGATTCCTGATACTCACTAGCCAGCCAACCTGGAGTACTTGTGAAGCTCCCAACCAGTTAGAGACTCTGTCTCAATAAGAGGTAGGTGGCACCTGAGGGATGATACTCCAGATTGACTTCAACCTCCAAACATGTGCACTTGTGCCTGTCATAAACATGCACACACACCATGCACACACACGTGAAACTTTACTGGAAGTCATTACAAAGTAGGAGATGAAAGTATATTTGGATATGACTTTTGAAAAGTTAACAATTAAAATTAAAAACAATATCATAAAAAATAATGTCAATGAAGCTCCTCCTTATTCTCCATATCCTTACAGATGTGCAGGCACCACTGTTCTACTGTGCCTTTATCTGAGAGCATTTGCTAAGGGAGGGCACACATGGGTGTTGTTCTCCTTGAGCAGAGGTCAACTCTCGTCTGAATCAAATTCCAAATGGTGTGGCTAGGGACTAAACTTTTGCATTTGGAAAATGTTGTCAGTCAGCATTGAATGTATTTACCCACCGAAAATGAGTTTTGTTTCACTACCCCCTTGCTATCACCCATGGTAATTGGAAAGTCAGTTTGAGATGTTCTTTATCGTGGCTCTCAAAACTGACCAAGGATGCAGAACCCACTTCTTAAACCAAATATAATTATTCTCTAGCTGTCCAGAATGATCACCACAGGCTGACATTCAGTCCCGCTGTATTTATTTTTTTTTTTTCTGGTAGAGTACATTATCCTTTCATGTCTTTCTCTTTCAGCTGCAAACTGGCACTTTCTGTCTTAAAGGAGTCTCATTACTATCCAATGATTTTTCTCCACTTTACATTAAAGGCACTAAACTGGGGAGCCCATCACAAAACACATCCCCCTCACCAAACTATACAGCACATTTTCTTTCCTTCCCAGAACTTTCCTCTATGTGATCTTTATGGTTTCAATAGCTCTCAAGTGTCAACAGAGACCTGAAACTTTTCAACCGTTGGCTGCCTACCTCATTCTCCCTCCTTTCCTCCCAGGCAGCATCCTAAGTAGAATGGAATGTCGAAGCACCTGATTGGCTCATGGGCAGGGCATTCATTCTCCAGGAATGCCCTGTAGATACCAATTGAAACTGCATCATCCATAAAAGTAATCCATAGACCCATTTGCTTTTCATTTTTGGCTTATGATAGCAATAATGACTATAACACAGGGCCCAGGAATTGATGACCAGCTGGGGTTAATGGCCCTTGGCTGCACTGAGGGCTATCAACTCCCCCAGCTGGTCATTAATCCCCAGGAAATGCCCCATACCTTGATCGTTATTACTTAATTAATGCCTCTTTCACTTTCAACCTAAGTGGTCAGAGCACTGAAACCCTAACAACAGCTTGCAGTTTGGAAGTGCGGATTTCCACTAAAATACTGGAATTCCCCATGGCTGCATACATATTTTACTTTTTTTTTTTTTGGAATAGCTGATGATGTTTGCCTCAGGCTTTTCTCTCTCCATCTTTCAGGGGTGGGGGTGTATTGTGAGGATTCATTCTTGAAGTGAACATTTGCTATATGCACACCAGAACTACAAGGTCAAAGATAACTTAACTTTGCTATTCTTAACGCCCGTTTTATATTATCTATGTGTGTTTTTAATTTTTGTTTTCTTTCAGAGATCTTAATACAGAATTAAACAGGGAAAAGAAAAGCTTCAGCTGTCGTTCAGAATAGACCTGAGTTCTTGAAATGGTGTGCTAATGGAAGTGATTCCGCTGTTGTGAATTCCCAAATGCTTCTACCGCTAGCCAAGTCATACACAAAATAAATATCTTACATTTACTACATATCATATTTTCACAGTTTTCTTTCCACTATAATCAAAGGAGATGAATTTTGTTGAGTTTGGTGATGATGAGCTAACATGAGTAAATAAAAATACAAATGAGTTTTTGTTTGAACACACAATTGCCAAGGAATAAGTCCGATAGATTCTGCTGGGACTGGCCACATTTATACAGGACGGGCTGGTTGGAAATGAGCCATACTCTGACCCTGAATAATCATAACATCTTCTGGCTCAAGTAAACGTCTGTGTTTATCTTCAGGAGAATCACAAAAGAAAGTGCAGTCCTCTCCTCATTGTATCCTGAGAGAAAGTCATGCTATCTGGAGAAGTTTGTTATGGTTCTGAGAGATTAGCAGTGATTCATGATCGCCAGAGGCTCAACTGGGTAGACCAACTGAGAGAGATCATTTGAGAAGACCCAAGTTATAGTGTGTTATCTTAAAGTTTACTTTGGGACTCATGCATCCCTGGGATGAACGAAGTCAGCAGAAATATATTCTTGGCAGAAGAAAGATTGAATCTTAATAGTGAGCAAAGCATTTTGCAGCAGCCATTAGCTCCCTGACTCAGCTTCATACAGGATCAAGCATAGAGCAACTCCTGTGGATAAAAATTCATCCCAAATATAGTTGGATGAACACCCCACTAAAAGCATCTTCAAGATAAACACTTTGGCTGATAGGTAATTTTTTTCTTATACTCAAGTGTGTGTTCACTTCCCCTTCTTGGCAGTGCATACAGAAATTTTTTGCCTATTCTTGAATTTCTTTTATTAAATTGCCTTCTCTTCTAAGCCTCCAAAGAAAGAAAACAATTTCCTTATCGTTTCTTCTGAAGTTATATTTCCATAAAGTTTGTCCTCTTTGCGTCACAATTTCCCTTCAGTTCCCTAAGGTCTGATTTGGGCTGCGTGTGTGCAGATGGGTGTGTAGGTCAAAAGTTAGGAGCTGATAATGCAAGGTATCAATCAAGGATTGTAGCATGGTTCATAGTGTCTGCACTGAATCACAAAATGTTAGAGTTGAGGTCTGTTACTCTTGATAACCTGTCAAACACTTGAGTGGCTTCAAGATGGGCACCCAATCTCATTTTTCCACTCTTTCTGTTCTGCAAGCATAGGTGAATGCTATGACTCCACATTGCAGTGGTTGTGGGACTTACAGAGATTCAAACAGACAATTAAAGCAATAACAACAAACCAGACAGAATCTAGAACATGACTGAACCTACAGACCAGTACAAGGAGACAAACAGATGAGCATATATGGGTCATGTCAGTGAGTGCATTTCTGTAATAAGAAGCCTGAGGACTTAGAAGCCATGTTTCAAGGATGCCTAACTTTTATTCAAGTACAGATCAGTCTTCCAAAATGTGATGCCAGAATTGAATTATAAGAACAAAAGGAAATTAGTGAAAACAGTTCCAGGTTAAGGAGTAACACTTACAATACACAAATATGTAACAGCAGGTACTCCTAGCAAGTGGTCCAGTGATTGACATTCTTAACCATTCTATGAACACCTTTGCTCATGCAGTTAACTGTCACTGTCTTTTATTGGACCCCACAGGTACCACACACACACACACACACACACACACACACACATACATAGACTGAAATGTATATACATATGTCATATATATATACACACATATACCATTTTTAGCCTTAAAATATTATCCAAGCATAGAATCCAAATGAGTTAAGTTCACCATAGAAGAATTGCATAAAATAACCTTTAACACTGTTAAAATTGTTAAACAGGAAACAACCTAAAATTGCCATAAATAGAGATATTCATAGCTGTGGATATTATTCATGTGTTATTTTCTAATACTTCTGTTACAGACTGGGCAGTCTCCTACATGTTTTCTTAATCATATTTCTCACAAAATTGAGATATTAAAAGTAAGTCTACAAAGTACTCTTGAATGTTTCATGCATTTTACTTAAAATTATAATTTAATGCTTAGGGCAAAATCATTACCTGAAATGTGCAAATTATTGTAGCAGTAAGTTATAATGTAAGTAGTCACATGCAAGTGATGTGTTCTAAAAAGCAATAAGCAAGTCTTGCATTAGAGTAACGTCAAAACCACAGAGAAGCTATGAAAACTACAGGGGTTCCATGTTCCAACGCATCACTTATTCTCATTACTGTAGTAAATTTATTGTAACTCATACTTACATAGAAACATTAGTTAGCAAAAGCCCATCGTACACGGAGAGTGTGAGGCTCCCTTATTCTTGCTGCCTCCAACTGTTTTAAGGAACATGAGTCAGGAATCCTATGATGCTCTGTAATTTGTGTTTGCCTGGTGTTTTCCCTTATAGTCAGACAGAGTTTGGGTAGTTGTAGGGAAGAACTACAGACATAAACTGCCATTGGTATCAGATGATACCAAGGAAATGTGCTATCAATGTAACCTGTAACTGCTAATGACCAATGAACATGGCTTCGCACCTATCTTCAATACCTGCTTGATGTAGTGCTTGTTAGTATTCTCATATAAGGTTACTATATGATACATACAATATTCATAAGCCAGTGGATAGATATTTTGCTATTTTTCATTGTTTTATGTATTCTCAAGAATGGTAATGTTTTACACCTTAAAGAAAAGATAGAACAAAGTAAATACAAGAAATGTAAAATTAAATATAATATTTTAAGTTAAATATTTTTCCATTTTGTACTCTTTATTAAAAGAAAAGTCCTGAAAAGCTACACAGAGCCAGTGGAAGTGACATTCTACTTCCTCAAGGAGAAGTGTATATGTAATTTGTGGTACTCTTCCAACAGATTGTTTTCAGTGTGTTAGTTTTACTTAGTAACAATGTGCAAAATATGTTAATATTTGTGTTTCTAAAGGAACAATAGATAGGGATCTATAAAAGTCTATACAAAGAATAGGGATGGATATGTGAGAAACCACAATGTTAAGAGTAATTAAAAAAAAGCAAAGTGGAAAAATACCTTGGTTAAAACATAATACTTAAATAATTTCAATTATTAACTGTTTATATCTATTGCAAGTCTATAAAATTTTAAGCATTTTTATTTGTAGGACCACACTGAAGAGAGGTTTGCTGGTATCATTTTGCCATTATATACAGAATAGAAGACAATGCCAGATTGATTCAGTGGTCACACATAGTACTTTAAGATAGGTCCCAGAGTTATCCACTCTATCCATGCTCAAAGTCAATGTTGATGTCATCCAGAGCTGTGTGTCCATGATTGGTGGTAGCAGAATTGGGAAAGAGAATCGATAATCTGATTAAAAGACAAAGCTCAAGAGTCTTCTAAACTTAAAATGTTGACTTGTTATCTTAGCACCTGTCTTAGCACATATCTTAGCATCATAACACTGATTGTATAAGCTACCCAGGTCACCAGATTTACTAGGAAATTCACCCTCATGTAGGCATCCATAGAGATTAATAGTGGCATTTTTAAGGATAAATACCTGTGTTTGTTTATTCCTGTGAAAGTTACTTTTCTCTATATTGTATCATGAGCCATTATCAAGGGGGAAATATTTAGAATTGCATCACACAAAATAATCATGGAATTAGTGTGCTTCTTTTGTTTTTGTAGAAGATTACATTTTCACTATTACACATGAGTGCAATTTCACAATTTTACATATGAGATAGTTGTGTTACCCAATAATTCATTAAAAAGAGTAGAGCATGAACATAAACTTCAGAAGAAAATAGCAGCACCAGAAAACATCTGGGATCTGAGGCTGTAGTTCAAGAACACTTGAGTGGCAAGTGGAAAAAAAACATGGACTGATTCTCAGAACCATAAGAAAGGAAGGAATGAAGAATGGAAAGATGGAAGGAAGGAAGGAAGGAAGGAAAACAACAACAAACAGTAACATGACATAAAATACCTTCATCTAAATTCAGGAGCAGGGTTTAGTGTCAAGAGATAATAATTTAAAAAAAAACAAAAAGGACGAAATGAGTAGGTAAAAATGAAATAAAAATAATTAAAGCAGAGGGGTTATAAAAGAAAATACAAGAGCCAATAAGACATTTTCACCGTAGAACTGTGAAAAGGATACTGAGAATAAGACAAAACAAAACCAGCAAAATTAAAATAAACACCAGAGCTGCTCAGATACTGTGAACCCTTCTCCATACAGGGATAAGTGCCTGGAATATGAATTGTTTGAACTTGTATAGAATGTGATAGTATGCACAGATACTGATTTTAATATGATGAAGAAAGATGGAAATGCAGACGTCATAACACTGGGCAAGATAAATTGTTCAGAGAAACACACAGAATAACATGCTTTTAGAGAGCAAGTCTGTTAGGAGTATATTCTAGGCCTTTCCCTTGTTCCAAGGAGGTATACTTTCTCCTCAGCTTACGGCATGCAATTCTTCAACATCTTTTAAAAATTTCTTAAAGTATCATTAGTTGGACAATGCCTTCACCATATAAAATTGCAAGCCAAATTTCAGCTGATGTCAGTTGAGCTGCTTCTGCTTTCCCCACCATAAGATATGATGATCACAAAGCAGTTCTTTAAGTGGGAAGGCACTAGAATGCAATCCACATGCCAGCCCACTATAAAATTTTATCAGGACCACTCCAGTCTCGAATGGACACAGAAATGATGTCTTCTCCTCCTAATGTTATTTCAGGTCAGTGTCAGATTCACCAATGAAGCTGAAAAAAGTCTGTTCCAGTGAAGCTCTTTTCCTACATGATTTGAATAATTGAAGCAAACCTGAAATTTATATCATGGTAAAATCTAGGAAATTACATGGCCCTTGAATGGATGTATTATACATTCTGAAACCTGAAGCAGGTGATGCATAGTGAAAGGGAATGGCTATCTGACTAAAAGAAACAGTGTTAGTTTACTTTTACTCCTGACCAATGTGCAGATTACTAGGCTCTACAAGCATGTAAATTATATTAAGCATATTATATTTTAAGATACAAAATGATAGCTATTAAATTTATACTTTGAAATTGTATTAGCTCTTATGGATCTGATCTAAAAATAGAATGAATTCTATCAAGTGCTTCACTATCTCTAGAAGATAAGAATGTGTCATTAAGAACTGCATATTGATTTTAATTACAACCGGCACTACACCATTAATATGAGTTGTGGTGCCACTAAGGAGGTTGTCAAGGGGGGATTAATTAATTAATTGTTGTAAATTAATTAATTGGGAATGAATCAAATCATCCCAGGAAAATGAATACAGACTTGGGACGGGAGGATTAAACTCGCAAAAACAGATTGAAAACCCAAGGCGATCTAAATTGCTAATCACGGCTGGAGAAAATTAAGTCTCTCATTTAAAGATTACCTGTTGTCTTCTTGATAAAACAGAATAAAATAATAAAATGAATAGGTTAAATGCAGGGTTTCCTTCAAACCAGGATGGAAAGTTCAAAAACTATTTTGATTTAAACAGAGAAAAATAATTTACAAAAAAAGTAATTTGTAGTTAGGAATGATTAATGTTCATCATAAATTCATATAGTTTTATTGTCTGTAGATGGTTAAGGAAAAAAGTCGATGCTTGGGAAGAAATGAAGGCACTGAGTCAAGAAAAGTTCCAGCATGAAAAGTTTGGTCAACTTTATAAAATAACTTCTCCTCTATACTGGGATCTATTGTTTATTAATCACACCCCTTTAACACTTAGCAGGAGGGATGATTGTCTAATGCATTTAGAGACGAACACACTAAAATAGAATACATGTTGCAAACTAAAAAGTTGTATATTAAAATATACAAATAAATGGAAAAGGCTGATAGATTTTAAAAATAAAAATGTGTCTGGTATAGAATAATGTTTTATTGAAACTGTTTGACATTTCTGTGTCTGAATGAAGAAGGGAAACTGATTAGAATGTTTCCTAATAGCCAATGAAGGACTGTGAGTTAGTTAACTTCCAATAGTTAGGACTGAGCTAAAATGTGTAGAGCCTTGACAATCATTTTCAAGACTTACTTTCCCTTGAGTGAAATATAGAACCATCACATGGGTTTTAAGTAAAGAAATAATATGATATCACCTGTGACTTAGAAAAATCACAGTGGTCTCTGTGCTGATTATAAGAAACAGGAGTAGAACTAAAATGAGTCAAGAGGTCACTGTGGCATTTCAGAAAAGATACAATGGAGGCTCAATTCCATGGTCAGTTCAGTTCTTAAGATGGCAGTGACTAAAGAATTTGCTAATGCAATGATTATTGAGTATGCGAAGAGAATAGGAGGAATACAGGATTGTAGCAAGGGTTTTAACTTGAGCGCTTGGGAAGATATCACTGCCTTCAACTGAGATGGGAAGACAGACATAGAACGAGCTCAGGAGGAGAAAGATAATGCTCAGATTAGGGCATGTTTCATTTGAGATGCTTAGTAAACATAGTTGGATTTGTGAATCAGAAGGTTAGGAAAAGGGTCAAGGCTAGAGATATAAATTTTGGAGTCTACAGATAAAAAGTTTTGTTGTTGTTGCTTTTTATGTACATAATGTTTTGCCAAGGGTGTGAGTTTTGTCTGACAGTGAAGGAGAAACAAGAAGGAAGCATTGGGCATACCAGCATTTAATTTGAAGAACAAAGGAACAATTAGCAGACAGAGAGAAGGTCTAGACAGACAGATTGCAAAATATTCCAAGAGAAGGTAACATCTTGAAAACTAACTGGAGAGAATATTTCAAGGAAGAAGTGATCACTCATGTTGACATGTTGCTGGGAGTTGGTAGTGAAGTTATAAAATATAGGATTCACTCATAAGTTTCATCAGGAACCAAATAATAGATATTTGCCAGCATTGTTTAATATAGCAATGAGTTCTAGCATCAGACAGGGATTCATCTCCCAACTCCATCTCCAGTACCTTCAACTGGTTAAGGAATAAATCTGGTTTCTGATATTTAAACCTTATAGATATATAAAATTCTCAGTGAAATAATTTATGTGCAATCATATGCTAAAAGCTTGTGAAATAACAGGCATTCATCACTTTAATCACAGAATGTATTATAAACAATATGAATTTTACCATAAACCTAAATAACTCCACTATATAATTGTTCTACTATTTATTATGCACATTATGTAATTATTCACCATGCTAGATATGTATTCTGTCATTAATGAGTAGCATTATGTTTCATAGAAATATGAAAATAGAATTATGTTTCTAACAATTTTACTGATTTGTTCTTTTAATCATGTATCAAATATAGGGTCCTTAGCATTTACTCTTGGACAGCCACTAGCACCCAAGAAAACAAAGATAAGAACTTTTGTTTAAAGTACTCTATTATCCATGCTATACAGAACTTATTTCTCTACTCCATGTGACGGTCCCATCAGTGGTTCTACCACTTGCCAGATGGGCAACCTTAAGTCAATTACAAAAGCCTGCTCTTTAAAAAATGGGATGTATCTTCTCTCAGGGCAAAGCGGTGTTGCAGATAAAAAAGTGACATCAGAACTGCTCTAGTCATTTGGTAGATATCTACCAAGGATCAGTGTTATTATTACTGTGAAAGAGGATTGAGGTTCTTGGAGGGAATAGTTCATGGCTTTCACTTTTATTGGAGGTTGAGATGTAGCATGAATTCTAATTGGTCCTAATAAGAAAAACCTGGAGTCAGATATAGGTGTAAATGCTGAAAGATCAGAGAGACAAAGGAGCAAGCCACAGCCACTCCTTACCTTGCCAGCTCCTCTGCCTGAAAGGGGAGTAGCTCCTGTCTCTGTTTACCCTATATTCTTTTTTTTTAAAAAAATATTTTTCTTAAATAATACCATTCAAAATTTCCACTTCCTCCCCTCCTCCCATTTCCCTCCCGCTCCCCCACTCACCTTCCCCTCTCCACCTCCAGTCCAGCCATATCACTTCCTGTTTCCTCCCTCCTAGTGCTGGGATTAAAGGCATGAGATCCCAAGTGCTGGGATAAAAGGTGTGTGCCACCACTGCCTGGCCTTTATGGTTAATGGGTGGCTATCTCTGCATTCTGATCTCTAGGCAACCTTTATTTGTTAGAGCAAAAACAAAATATCACCACATAGACATGTCTTTAAAAGATATCAAATAATACTTAAGACTCAAATAATATTTGTTTATAATTAGCTGCATTCATTTTCTTTCCATGAAAGGTTTGAGAAAATTAAATGATTATGTTAAGTGGCAATAATGATAAAAAAGTAATCAAAATGCACATATGCAGAATACTTATGCTTGCTGCAATTTATGAGATTTTCTATTGGGAGATTTAAATTCAATTCAGAGTCTGCAAACAGCCAAAACTAGGAAAGTAACATAGGCAAGCAACAATTCTCACTATCAACAAAGCAGTTTCTTGTTGCTCCTAAAAAAAAAAAAAATCGAGGTTTACTTAATATGCAACCAAAAAAGATGCTTCCTACTAGAGGCTCCATGAGGCTCTTGAAGTGAAGCAGATTGCACTCTCAGTATTTTTGCAGCAAATTCTGTTATAGAAGTCATATGCATGGTTCTTGTGATACCTTTCAAGGAAAGAAAACCTAGTCTCTCTGGGAAAGCTGAGGGATGAAGATTCTTTGTCAAATGAGAACAATCACATCCAAATATGCAATGATCATTTTCTCTGATAATCTGAAAAATTTCCAATTATTGTGCATATCTTATCACCTCAACATGTGTTTGGTTGCTTGCTTTCAAATTATAAATATGCATTAACAAGCTCATATAGTGCAATATTTATATAAATGAGAATTACTAGAAGAATGAATAGGCTTTGAGTTACTCTTGATAGCATTACTTTTATTCTAGACCTTTAACAGAAGCTAGATAAAAGATAAAGACCTAGGGAATTGTATTTCATATTCTTTAGAAAGCATACTAATGTTGTGACAATCTATCAGGGGGAAAATGTGGCCTTTTCAAGTTTTTCACCAGGATGAACACCCAGATAGGGATTCTGTCCACCACTCGGTAGGAAACCGCAGCAACTGGCAAGTGGTACCAGGACTTTTCTCAGAGGGAATTTTTAATGAACAATCATGCATAATTTGAAGCCTCAATGGGAAACCCTTCTACAAATGTGTCCCTTCAAGAATATGGCATTGATATTTCTTTACACCAATCCAAATGTTCATGGAGACCTGTTGGGGCTTGAGTGACATGTCAAAGAACATACAATTGTCAAAGAACATATATGGTGATGGTGTTTCTCTTCTGTTATCATTCTTTTGTTTGCTGTTGCCCATGGCCTTCATCATAAAAGTTGCCGGCCTATCCTCATTTTTCCTTTAAATATGTTCTTGATGCTATTGAGGAAATGTCAGAAACAATGAAGACAAGACCTAACAAGCATCCAACCTAACATGAAGTCCGTCTTTTGAGATGAAAAACACTCATAATGAAAATGAGTTGACAGCTTACTTGATGATATTTACAGCTGGATATGACGTCAATCGGAAGGATAGTACAGATCAATTTTAATGGCATGCAACTAAGCATGCTTATTGATCTGGCCGCTTGCTACTCAACAAACGGCAAAGACCATTAATATGCTAGCACCAGGGAAGCGTAAAACAACAAGTGACTTTGGGCCTTTGAAGAAGATAATTTAAGAGTGCTGATTTGATGATCAAAGGGAAAGTATGAATTCATGATTTAACCTCCATTCACCACCTCTCACCTAAAAATTGATTGCCATCTTAGGAGTCATATTTCATTTGAGAAAAAATTAATATATTTCAACATTTCCTCTTAAGATCCCTGCTTGAGGAATGCTGTCTGCTGTATAGCTGCTAATTCAAATGTAGTTGTTTTTTCCTTTGGAAGAGGAGAATCATTTTGGCCAGTGCAGAGTGACTGTGCAGTGTAACATGAACCAAACACATTTAGGAATGTTACTGCTCCACCCATGCCTGTTTTCATTTTTTTCTATCCTATAGGACAATAATGGTCCCTCTCTGGAACAGAAATATGGTTAAGATCATGTCTATTATGTGCTGCATGCAGACATTAATTTTAGGAAACAGTAAAAACTGACAGTTGAGCCCACATAGTAGTAGTCAATATTACAAATATATATCACTTGAATGTGGTTGCTGCTATTGAAATAAAACTTTTCCTAGTCTGGAGGAAATATGAATATCCTACAGCTCACCAAACAAACTTTTCATTTAGACATCTTAGATTGTATTTTAATATACCTAAAGGAATCTCACCAAATGGATGTTAGGTGGGCTGTCTGTAATAATGAACTTCCCAACCTCTAGAGATGCAGGACATCTGCTCAGACCAAAATGTGTTGTTTATGAAGCTCCCACACTCTGGAGACATATGTACAGAACCAATGTGAAAATAACAAGTTTCAGGCTCTTCAAATGGTTTCTAGTGAGCCAGAAAAGATGCAATACCCATCGCAATGTGGGATAAATCCTTCTGCAATACACAAGATTCAAACATTTACTGACAGAACAGCCTTTGATAGACAAAGACAACTGGTATACCTTGTCATTGTAGAAGGGGGAAATGATAAATTTTTACATAGAGAAGGTCATGTCTTCCTATTGAAATACAAGTGGTCCATTAAGATGGAATATTAGAGAAGAAAGTCAGGTCTTTTACTGATTTATATTTATGATTTCTTATAAACCAGATTTCCTGTCCTTTCTTTTTAATACTGAATGATAGATTGAATTGCATTTTCTTACTTTTCCTTATAAGAAAAATAAACCACACTGAGTTCAGTACCATGCAGACTCTTTATTCCTATTGTTAGCATTTAGTGATCACCTTTATAGGACACTGAAATTTTAAAATGATTTATAATATCATTGACATTAATGTCCAGATGCAAAAGACAGGGGAAAATTGTGTGTTTATAGTATACCCACTACTCTGTCATTTTCTAAATGCCAAGTTACTTTTTCTTTCTTATCTTTCCTATCACCAGATCATTAAAAATAATACTTTACTCTTTGGGAATGTTTGTGTAAATTCAAGAGCTATATATTCAATACACATATTAAGGTGTTCAGGGTGGACAGACAATGAGAGAAATTCATAAATATATACATATCCTTTATTTTTAGCATCTTTTGTGACAAGATAAGCTAACTCAATACTAGAATTTATACATATTCTCATTGCTTAGAAATACTTCAAATATCAGAAGCATAAAAAAGTAATCTGTTGAAAACCAAAAAAAGCTTGGCTGACCAAATGGTAGTGTATGAAATGTGTATTTCAAAGATGAGTGTTAAATGGTGTTTCTATTATTGAAGGTATTAAGACAGTAATTTAATGGTAAAATTGTAAAGGTGTTAAAAGATTGGTGCTAAAGGTTTCAAATCTTTCAAAAAATATACTAAAGACATTAAGCATGGAAAATTGCAAAATAATTACTGTTAGCATGGTCCTTTCAGCACACATTATTAGGTCATGTGAGCCTGCTGTGCTAGGTGAGAGACATCTAACTCAACAGGGAAATCTCATCCATAGATGTACAGGTGCGCACGCGCACACACACACACGCACACCCACACCCCCACACCCACCCACCCACCCACACACACACACACACACACACACATAGACATGATTTGCATGGAGGTACAATAGGTCAGCTTTTAACTGAATTATAAGAGACTATGGGGCAATTTGTACTTCAGAATTCCTTGTGGAATGAGACTATCAACCACATCCTTGTTTAGATTCTTTCCCTAATATATCCCCCTTCCTCCTTACCTTTCATAATAACATAATAATATACTTCCAAACTCTTCATTCACACTCTGCCTTTAAAAACATGAGCAATATATCAAATACGTGCTTCTTCTTCTTCTTTTTTTTCTTCTTCTTCTTCTTCTTCTTCTTCTTCTTCTTGTCTCTCTCTCTCTTTCTGTCTGTCTGTCTCTGTCTCCCTGTCTCTGTTTGTGTCTCTCTCTCTCTGGTTTTATGTACACTAGAAAGTCCTTGAATTCATTATTCAGTCAAGAATTAAAAATGACCTTTAACTTCTTACATCCTCCACTCTCGGGTGCTAGAATTATATGTGTGCACACAATATCCATTCTGGGAATTGAGCTGTGCAAGGTAAGCAAACATCAAAGTAAGTTACATAACCAAAGTAAACAAATACTTCTAACATGCTTCAAAAGCTTTAAATATTTCATTAATTTTTGAAAGCTTCATAGAATGTATTTTGATTATATATACCCTCTCCACTCTCACGTCTCTGACCACTGGACTCTGAGTTTTTTTGTCTGTTTCTTTCTTGAAGTCATCCTCTGCCTCCAACTTTTACCATCTTTCTGTCCTTTCTTCTCTGAAATTTCCTGATGAAAAATGACATTTAACTTCTTACATCCTGCATTCTTGGGTGCTAGGATTCTAGGTGTGCACACAATTCCTAAAATATATATGTATGCATATATCAAAAGAGTTCTAATGGTATACCGTATAGTATAGCAACTAGACATCAGATGCCAGCAAATAACCCCAGTACCAGAATGGGTCATATTTGTGAATTGTTAGCCAATGGAATCCCATAGAACCACCCCCACCAAGTCTTAACAGGTTATTGCCAATACTCTTTTTGACACATCAAAGTTCAATCATATGACCCTTTTATAATAGTTTTGTTTCAATAAGTAACTTTAAAAAATGAAACTGTAGCAAGCAATTGAATAATTTCATACATTTACTTTACTAGAAATTTCAGACATGCTCTGGATTCTTACCTTGGTATATAGCCCTTTTGCTACCCCCTCATGACAATGTTTGAGCCCTGTTCAGGGTTATTTACAACTAACCTAATATAGGCCACACATCTTCCCTCTGTGCTCAGCCCCTTTCCCTTTATATTTGCTATTTTCTATTATTATACCATAACTTCACGGGAAAGGCTTCAGACAGTATTGTAGAGAAGAAAACAAAGAAAAACTTATTAATTTGTACACTGTATCAAATAGATTTAAAAATTGACATCTGAGACAAGCTAAGAATTGGCCATTCAGTAAATACAGCCTTGAAGGACTAGAATGGAGACTGGGACTTTCTCATATGACCTATAAGGCAAGAGACAGACTCATCCCTAATCATTGTCATTGACTCTGGGGAGAATAAAAGAGGGGAGGGGAGGTCAGCATGAAATTACCCATGACTTCTCTTTACCCTTCAAAAAGAATATTTATTTCCTTTCAATTCACATGTACTAGCCAGAATTGGGCCTCCTGGATTTTCTATTAAGAATCCAGATTACACAGCAATAATTTTCAGGTGCCATAGCCTCTGTCAGTTGGGAATCCCAAAAGAAAGTAGTACTGGAGATAGCAGAAAATTCCAAGGCAGATCTGTCCAGAATGCAGAGATTGGGAACAATGAGGGGATATGAGTGAAAAGGCAGAATTTTAACAGGTAAAATCCGGAGATATAAAATTCACAGTATAAGAATCTATACAATCTGACTTTTCCATATGCTAATGTCATGTACATGAAACATTCTTCTATTTGATTTATCAGTGACTAAGTGTCTTGTTTTAGAAGAATTCTTTTGCTTCTTTTCTGAATGGTGTAGTGTTCATATATTTCTATTTATATATGTTGTGAGGTCTCTTGAAAAGACATTGTTAGTGTGGGTTTGAGTTACCTACATTCTATTCGACAGACTTCCTGTAGCTGCAGCTCTGGGCCTTGCCTGGACTCATCTGTAGGTCAGCCTTGGTGAATAGTTCAGTGGTATCCTCTTTTCAAAGTAGCTGTCCATGCTGGAAGACTCTTTCTTGGGTGTATTAACCCTTTTACACTCATCACGACTTTATGTCTCTTCTCCCTCTTAACCAAGGATAACTTTACTAGATTTTTAGGAAATTCCTTCTTTTCTTTTAATGCTTGCCTTGGAAATACCACATTCAGGAGTCCACAGGGCCTTACCTTGCATTTATTGGGAACCTCAGCTTTTATCCATTGATGCAGTCCCTGACAGTGATAGCATGTATTCTTTTCCTTGGTTTTCTCTCACTTCCATTTTTTTTAAGAATCCTATGGAATGGACATTTGTTCCACCCAGACTCATAAGTTGAAATCTTAAACCATGAAGTAAAGAATTAAGAAGTGAGGGTTTTTTTTTGCTGAGTAATTAGTTCATAAAGTAGAACCAGCATGAAAACTTAGTATCCTCATAAAATGACTCCAGAACGTGCTTGCTTTTTGTACCATGTGAGGACACAGTGTGAGGAACTGGCCCTTCCTGGACACTGACTCTGTCCTGTTCTTGTGATTTCAGCCACTAAGATCATTAAAAAGCCACCCAGTTTAAGGCATTTTTAGAAAGAAAACCCAAATGGACTAATACATTATAATGTATACCTCAATTAGTATACCTCTTAATATACCTCTTACAAATCAATATTTCTTATAAATGGTGAATTGTATGACTTAAAAAACATAATAGAAAACTGACTAACCATCTAGAAGAAGTATCCCAAATAGAAATTTATGAAAATGCATTCACATTTGGAGACTCCTGTTCATGAGGTGATCATTATACCCAAAGATATCTTTGAACTATTCCATTTGATATCTCCCTCTTTATGGTGAGAACTTTGCTCATGCTGTATTTGTTTTTCTGACTTCCTAAAGTCACCTGAGAATTCTTGCACGTAAAGCCCCAGCGTTTCCAGACCAGATGTTTAAGAATCGAAGAGGCCAGAGGACACATTTCAGTCTTCATTAGAAAGACTAGAAGACTCACTTTCAAATTGTTTTAGTATTATGTGTCAGAAATAAAAAAAAAACCTATATTATAAATGAGATCCTTTGGGCTATGAAAAAGGCCATCACTCACCACCCACAAATTAAAAGAGTTAAAATCTTTCTCTTTATCAACTTCCAACAAGCAAAGGTTTGGTGAAATCCTACAAGATGGAATAAGACCAGAGAATTTATCCCTTCTTTTCCTTATTTATTTTAATCTCTTTTCTCAGAGACAGCCATTGAGACATTTTTTTAATGTCAATTCACTGAGGACTCTCGGCAGCCATTGGAAATACACAATAATTGATTTCAATAATTAATTCCTGCTGCCAACGTGCCATTGCCCATGCGCTTCTCCTCAGGCTCCAGTTAAGAGAAACAGCTATGTTACTTTGGGGAGCTAAAGTCCCCTAACATACTGTAGATTTGGGAAGAACTTTTAGGCCTGGGGCTATTCGAAGTTAATTCCTATCTGGTCCCCTGTTATCTTACATTCTCTTTGATTTTCTGACCATTTTAGAGGAGTAGAAAGTCAAGTGGAGAACTAGACATCTTTATAGTAAGTGATCTGAACTCAGTCAGAAAAATGTGTCTTTTCATTATACCAAAAATACCCTGGATGAAAAGGCACTGGAATGGGGAGAGCTAGAAATGGAAAAATCAAGGATGAATGTCAAAAGGCAAAAACTTTATTTTGGAAAGCAAATGACCTTAGTATCTTTTCATTTTGAAGGTTTCTGTAGCTCAGACAACTTGCAAATATTTATATAAAGTTGTGCTGTGGACCTTTCAAAAGATGATTCAGGACAGGTGATGGTGGCTTAACTACTTTAAATCTCAGCACTCAGGAAGCAGAGGCAGGATGAGCTGATCTACACAGCAAGTTCCAGCACAGCCAGAGTGTTGTAATAAAGGGGGTGGCTGTGTTCCGCCACCTAGAAGTGGGGCCGTTTTCCTGACCCCTGGCTCCTAGCCGTCAGCTAGCTTATGCCCGAAATAACCACACAACAATTATATTCATTTAAATACTGCCTTGCCCATTATCTCTAGCCTTTTCTTGGCTAACTCTTACATCTTAAACCAACCCATTATAAAAGTCTGTATGTCACCACTAGGTGGTGACTTACCAGACAATTCTAAGTTACATCCATCATGGGCAGGAGAATCATGGTGTCTCCTCACTTCCTTTCTACCCCAGCCTTCTGTTCTCTTTTCCCCACCTATCTAAGTCCTGTCCTATCAAAAGGCCAAAGCAGCTTCTTTATTAACCAATGAAAGCAAAGAAATACAGAAGAACCCTCCTACACCACCAGAGTTACAGGGAGAAACTCTGTCTCAGAAACAACAAACAAGATGACTTAGTCTGTGCTATCATGATTGCTTTATGAACAGAACCTAAACTGACTCCTAGGATAGTGTTTCATAGCTTTCTTCCAACTGTTTCCATCTAGGTTTTGTTATATATCAAAAACATATATATATATATATATATATATATATATACAGACATACACACACACATATATATCTTAGTGCAATAATACAGAGGTAACAGCTCAGGCAAGCAGAACGGCCCTTAAATTTAATACTAAAAAATAACTTTAAACCTCCTATTTACCCAGAATGTGTCACAATTCAGGATTTTTACTAATTGAGGAATTTACAGCCCCAAACTGATTGTGATGTCAAAGAATTATTGTAAATCAGAGCTGTAAAGAAAGGGAAGGCAGAAATGGAGAGCAGGCTGTGATTAAGTATCAGCCAACACATGGTCTTAGGCAGCCAGGTACGAGAACCAACTTCTTGTCACTACCTAGTCCCAGAGCAACAAGGTTCCTGATGCAAAGAACAGATTAAAAGAAAAAGTAGACCAGATGTTTTTCCTATTAGATGGGTTAAGTCAGACCAAACCTAAAATTAGGTAAACACACGGGGCTGATTTACTACTGCGCTGGGAAGAGAGACTGTGCTGGGAGCTGGGGCTGGTGGCTGCAGAGCAGGGTCTCTGCTTATTAATGGGGCTATGGGATCAGGAAGGCCTCACCCCCGACTGCTCTAAAAATGCCAAATGAGGACCTCAGCATGATGATGAGAGCTGTTCTCTGAAATCTCATTGCAAACAACATTTGAATCTACTTCAAATAGACAACGGTTTAAGTGACAGAGGAAAAAGCCAAGTTCGTGATATTTATTTTATAATTTATTTATGTTAATATTCTATACGTATGAATTTTTACCTGTGTGTATGTGTGTGCACTGTGTGCATGCCTGGTGCTCGCAGAGGTCTGAGGAAAGTTTTGTGAATGGAGTTACCCATGGTTGTGAGATGCCATGTGGATGCTGGGAATCAAGCCTAGATCCTCTGCAGGAGCAACAAGTGCTTTTGTTCACGGAGCCAACTCTCCAATCTTCATCATTATTTTTTACAAAATTCTGGAATAAAATTAGTCTGGCCTGAATGAAATATTTTTCCTCAAGATGAATTTGCATGGCTAAAAAGAAGTCAACTTCATTGAGATTGATTTACACACAGCCCACTTCATCTCAGAGAATTTGTTTTCAAACTCTACCTTAAAAGTGAGCTAATTTAGCTTCCCTGCATGAAGGACAAGCTAGGTTTCACACAGTAGAACCAAGATGTTCAGGGACTTCATTGTAACTGTTACTCTTTGGATGGTAGTGAGCGGTTGAGTATATCTCCTTGCCAAGGATTTGCTGCAAGAAGAAATGGATTTGTAGAATAGCCTGTTGTCTCAAGCTGCAGAAAGACATAATGATACCTTTTCAGTCAGTAGATTAAATATATAATCAAATAGCCTTTGCATAGGTCCATCCTAAGAAGCTCTTTCTCCAAAAGTAAATTTTCTTCAGTTTTAGTAAGTTGCTTATATGCTAGGTACTTCCCATTGCCATAATATCAGTTTTACTGTCTGCCATTTTTGTGCTCCCTTTTTTCTTTTGCACTCAGAAACAGTTCTAATGTGTGTGTGAGTGTGCAGATGGAACTCCTAAACCGGGTGGAAATCCCCAGGTGTGACAAAGTAACAATGCCTTTAGATATGTCACGTAAGTGCCATGAACCTCAGTTTCCTTATTGCAGAATGGAGGGAAAAGCATACATATAGTCATGAAGGCAAGAGAAACTCATACCTGTGAGGGAAGGTTTTATGCATGTGGTGTCTTAGGGTGTGAAGAGACACCATGACCATAGCAAGTCTTACAAGGGAAAGCATTTAATTGGAGCTGGCTTTCAGTTTCAGAGGCTTAGTTCATGGTCACCATGGTGGGAAGCACAGCCGCATACAGGCAAACAGGGTATTGGAGAAGTAACGGTGAATTCTACATCCAGATGGGCAGACAGCAGTAAAAGAGTGCCACACTGGGCCTGGCATGAGCATCTGAGAACTCAAAGCACAATCCCAGTGGCATGCTTCCTCCAACTCTACCTCACCTACTCTAACAAGGCCACACCTCCTAATAGTGCCACTCCCTATGAGCCTATGGAGACAATTTCTTTTCTACACTACAGCAGGGGGATACTTAGGCCCATAATTTCTTCTGGAGAGTAGTAAAAAAATAAAAGGTTACTAATTTGAGTTGGAATTAGGGGATACCATGGAAGGAGTTGGAGGGAAGGATTTGAGGGGAGGAAACAGAAGGGGAGAAATGATATATCTATTCTAATATGAAATATGCATTTCTATGTTAAGAAACATATGAAATAGGCTGGGGAGATTTCTCTCTTTTTCTCCCCCCCCCACCGTGTGCAGTGTGCATGTGCACATGCATGTACATGCAAGCACATATGTGTGCATAAGCACATAAATAAAACCTGTTAAGTCTGTTTAGGATGGATTTTGCTTATATGGTTTCATGGCTGAACAACTTTTCCCAGATAGCCAATTAGGTGTCTCCTCCCTGGAAAAGACTAATAACTATTAGTTGTTTCCAGATGTTTTTCTGGGGTTGGGGGAATTGAATGCTGTGAGATTTCCTCACTTCTGCATTACCATGTGTATTGATATTGCCATTGATTGGGTCTTGGATAGTAAATATATTGGTGAGGTATCATGGTTGTAGCTTTCCTGTCATTGTATACTTCAGACTTTAATGCAGTATTATAGGAGGTCAGAAATTAATAATGTTCTGATGTGACATTTTCTCATTAATGTCATAGTGTTGTTTTTTTTCCTTTAAAAGCACATCACTAGAATAACTGAATTGGTATGCATCTTTAAAAACTTTTCATTTTATATATCATGCCTTAAAGACTATTGACCTTTTGAGTCCATTGTAGAAGCTATGACTATCATAAAAAACAAGACAGGATGGGATCTTGAAGTACCAGACATCCCCCAGTCTAGGGACAAGAAAAAATGTGCAACCCAAAGATAGTTATTAAACTCTTTTTGAAACCTCAGAGGAAGTATAGAGTAGTTAGATTATCATGGTAACTACACAGTATCTGTGACTAATATATACAACTGCCTTTTTATGGCTACTGGATTAAGAATATGTCTGTTCATTCTATTTTAAATTCTATTCAAATGTAAGTGTGAATTCTCTGTTAAGCAGATCCATAACTGATGTAACTCAAAGGAGAATAGAATGTCAAAGAATGAAATTGTTGTACATGAAAATCTTGTTCTATTACTTTGGCAATATTAAACTGCTAAATTAATAAAAATGGTCAGATGTAACTCTTTTTAACAGACAAAATACTAAACCTGCCTTTGAAGTCAATCAACTTGAAAGGTTTCTATTTTAAAGAATCACATAGTAGATATTTGAACAAAGCAAATATATTCCTTATATCCAAGAATATATGACAGACACAGGCACTCGCTTCTACTGACACTGTATTTTAAGATTCTAGATTCCAGCAATCAAATTATATTGTTCCCTTGTCTACTGGGACAAAACATAGTCACCTTACTTTTGTATTATTCATTGATTTTGTGATTTTTTTAAGCAAATATAGCACATATTATGAAGTTCAAAGGTCAGTAACAATGAAGCCAGAAGTGAGTCACCCTTTGTTACTTACTGAATTGCATTGTTGAGTTCCCTGAATTCCTATGTTGAAGCACCCTAGCCTCCAGTATCTTACAGTATGGCTCTATGAGGAACTAGAGCCCTAAAGAGAGTCATTAAGTTGAGATGAGGCTTTTAGGACAGAAAATAATCATCTCACTGTATCCTTATATAGAGATTTTAAAAAGAAAAGAGAAGGAAAGTCTGAACACACAAGAGATACAAGGGTCCTGAACACCGAGGCAAGAGCATGTGAGCACACAGCAGGAAGTCAGCCACTCCCAGTACAAGAAAAGAGATCAGAAGTAGGACATGGAAGACTCTTCATCTTGAATTACTACCTCCAATAATAGGAGAAAATTTTTATTTCAAGTACCTGCAGGAAAATGAATATGCACTTCTACCTGTATTCCTCAGCTGCACAGTTACTTTGGGGAGACAATTACCTTCATCAGTTTCTTCCATAGTCTTTCAAGTAGATTTAGATTTGTGCAATGCACAGATAAATACAAAGATGTCCATAAAATAACACTGCATACTCTTTTATGAATCATTATTTCATTCACTAACATGTCCAAATGATCAGGTCATATCATAATGTGCCTTATAGGCTGCATAATTTTCCATTCTGTGTCTTTACTATTGTTTAACAGTTTATCTAAATAATGGATATGTGTGTTGACTCCAATAATTTGTAATAATATAGTGAATATTCTTCAGCATGCATCCCTACTTGTATATTTGTGGAAGAGACTTTTAGAAACAGAACTACAAGGTCAAAACACATGTGCATTTAAAACTCATAAAATATTGCTAAATTCCTAGAAAAGAAACTGTAGCAATTTAGACTCATGTAAAAATGATGTATTATGGTATTTATCTCTCCTTATTTTCAACAATATTGAGCTGCATGAAACTTTATATGTAGTATCCCATTACAGGTTTAATAGTATTTCTATTATTATGAATGAGATTAAGCTTTATAAAAATCTTTTACAGAACCATTTAGTTATCTTTTCAATAAACTGTCTGTTCATATTCCTCTTACATTGTTCTATTAGGTTGCTGGTAATTTTATCATTAATTTTATGAGCTCCTTATACATTAAGAATATTGTTCCTTGTTCTACAATATAATTTGTGTTTACAAATTGCTTATTTCCAGAGTGTTATTTTTCTTTTAAATTTGTTTATAGTGCTTTTTGTATGTACATTTAATGCAAAGATATCAACTTAGGTTTCTAATTTATGTGTTATATTGAAAAATAACTTCTCCACTTAGGATTTTTTTAAAATCTCTATTATTGTCTAATGGTTTCAGCTTTTTAATTTAAATATTTGATTCATCTGAAATGAATTTTCTTGAAAAGTAGTGAGGAATGAACTTTTAAAGCTATTCATTTCATTTTCTCAATGCTGCTCCTTGATTAAACTGCCTTTCCCAATGTCAGTGGCAATGACTGGGCTGTTTCTTCACAAAAAGCTCATGAACTTTGGAAAAGGAACTGAGATTAGACCATGTTGTGGTTTTGGTTGTGTTTCTCACCTTTAGAGGTACTTTGGAATAGTTCTGGAGAGTGTAAATAGGACACACTTTATATTTTGCTGGGGTAATGTCAAATATATAGGCGATAAAAACTATAATCTAAAAGTATGTGTGGGCATTATGCATTGAGCAAAAATAACCCCAAATATCCATGCTGTCTTTACCAACTAAACACTGAGCTGGACTGGGGCTGAGGCTCAGTGATAGAGTGTTTTCACTGAATGACTGAGATGCTTAGTTTGAGCCTTAGCATCACAAATAAATGAATTAATAATTAAAATAACCCGATTTATTCTGACTTTTGCTTTATGTGTAGAGTGATAGAACTATCTTCTCAGAGTATCATCTCTAAGAATTATGTCTTCCATGATTAATCACATAGCGAAGACATCAAGGTTGTGGATCTAGCAGGGAGAAAACTAATAAACAGAAGGGAAGTAGCTTCTGTGGAATAAAAGTTCATTATTTAAGAATAAGCCTTGATAGGTTTTTCCCAATCATAAGATGACTCGGATTTGCATTGAGTAGCACAAAAGGAAGAGGAGCATGAAGAATTGGGACTACTTCATAAAACCCCAGGGCCAGGGTCTCACTCTTAAGGGACTAGAAACCATCAAACAACATCATCTAACTACAAGGATCAGGAAATACATTCTATGTAGTTGACTGTAGGACCAGAAATAAAAATAAACATGGCTTTTGGTAAGAGGCTAGAAGAAAGGGCTTCT
>JAQHUG010000101.1:2705548-2716362 GCA_028555095.1 Dicrostonyx torquatus | reverse complement strand
TTGCTGTTGTAGAGTCTCTAGATTTTACTGGTGTCTTGTTGCTTTTTGTGGTGTTGCATGTTTCCTACCTTGTCTACTCATCTTTTCCTCTAATTGATATGGTTGGGGCTGTCTGTGACTCTGGTGATTAATCTTCTATGTGACAGTGTATCCAAGGTTCAGATAGTTGTTCCTCATGTTACAGTCAGTGCCATAGTTCTAGTTATCCTGTTGGTCACTCCGTGTTCCTGGAGGTCACTCAGTGCTCTGGGGTGTTTGCTCAACTCCTGTGGATTTTGCTGTCTCAGGATTGCTGTGGTCTAGGTTGTAGGTTCAGACCTTTTTCTGTAAATGTCCATGGTCTGGATCTGCTCCTGTGGAGGTCCCTGGCTTGGGTTTGGTCCTGCAATGGTTTCTGGCTCTGATTTCCCTAGGAGGTCCCAGACTTGGGTGTGCAAGGACCTTGAGAGGACCTGACTCAGGCCTACTCCCTCAGAGGTCTCAGACCCATGCACGGATCCTCAGAGTTTTTTGGTTCCTACTTATTCTCTCGGAGGTCCCATACCAACACCTGGACCTGCAGAGGTCCTGTCTCAGTCCTGTTCCCTCAGAGGTCCCAGCCCCATACACAGACCCTCAGTGGTTTCTGGTTCCAGCTTTCTCTCTAGCAGGCACCAGACAGAAGCCAAGACCCAGAGAAGTCCTGGCTCAGGCCTCGTTCCTCCGAGGTTCCAAATTCATACCCAGACCAGTAGTAGTCTCTGGCTCTGGCCCACTCACTCAGTGGTTGCTTCCCTATACCTGCTCCTGTGGAGTTCATTGTCTCAGGTCTACTGTGGCCCAGGTTGCCGGCTCAATCCTGCCTCTGCAAATGTCCCTGGTCTGGATCTGCTCCAGCTCCCGTGTAGCTTTCCATCTCAGGCCCACGCTGGCCTAGTTCTGCTTCCACAAATGTTCCTGGTCTGGATCCACTCAGCATTAAATCTTTTAAAATGTTAAATCAAAACTTAATTTTTAAAGAAACAGAAGTACCAAAATTTCTACCTGATATAGTGAAATGGTTCATATTTATATTACATTCTTCTAAGGGAATTCTTCTTTCCATGTAAATTAGGAACTTGTGCAGATTTATCATCTAGCAGTTTTGGAATAGATAGCATTAGATATACTTTAGTATGGGTGGTGTGTGTATGTGTGTCTATATTGTATGTGTATACATGCAGATGCCAAAGGAAAACGCAAAGTGACCTGTTCTATCTCTGCCTTGTTCTTTTGAGGCAGGGTCTTTTGCTTAACCTGAAGCTACTTTAGCTAGGCTGGCTATTTGTCAGACCTCAGGATCTATCTCTACCTGCCTCCCAACATGGGCTGCAGGTACCCATGGCCAATCCGTGAGTGTGGGGGTTTGTGAGTGTGGGGCTCTAAACCCAGGCTTCCATGATTGTGCAGAATCATGGAATCATTGGAAGAAGGAAGAACATGATGCCATTTCGACTTCCTGGGTGAACTCTTCTATCTTCCTTCCTTTTTACTTGAGTCCATTGACCTTAGGCAAGAAGAAAAAAAAATAAGGGAAATGTAAGAAAACTGAAAATAATAAGGAAGAGAAACGGAGGCTCCTGACATACAAGGGCTGATAAGAGAAAGTAACAGAGGAAGCAGCCTTGTATTTTCCTTAACTGAGGTCTTGGGGAAATTGAGACCTCAAAGATATCATGAAGTTTGTCATACAGTGAAGTTCATTTAGTTTATATGGACTCCCCTACAGTTTCATATATTGCAGGGTAGGTTCCCATTGTGGGTTTGTGGTTATGACAGAGTATTCAAAGTGGTAGAACATAGTGAAAGGCATTTAGGTCATTGGACACATCTCCCAGAAGGGATTGAAGTATTTCTCATGACAATCAGTTGTTATGAAAGTTCCTAGACAGGAATACCTGGCTCTCTATCTTCCTATCTGAGATGTGATATATATATATATATATATATATATATATATATATATATATCTTCGTTCCTCACATGCTTACTTCTGCCACTATGATGTCATTTGCTACCAAGACTTCAGAAAGGACTGAAAATTTAGGGTCACCTGATCTGAGATGGCCAGCTTCTATGACTGTGAGTAGAATCAAGTTCTCCAGCCTGCTCCATATGTTCTTTTGTAGGAGTGAACTGTGAAGATAGAGTTCTCAGAGAGCCAGTGGTAGCTTCATTAAAAACATCTTTACTCCAGAGGGTGACTCTTATTCAATTCTTGCCAAATGTTATAAAAACATAGTTAACTTGAATGAGTCTACTGCTTCCTGGACCTCTTCTTCTACTTGCCTTCTTCTAGCCATGCTTGTGAAGTTTACTGTCTCTCCTATCCCAAGACAGAGGCCCTCATACAACTTGAGTAATGTGAAAACAAAGTCATAAGCACCTCTCCTAGACTATGTGAATCCCACATGAATCCAAGTCATCCCAGTCCCAAAGACTTAGCACATTTTGTACAGCTGTACTCTACAAACAGTGGAAAATATCAGAGTAGAGTGACAGTAGTTGATTTACAAATTATGTAACAAAATACTGAGTCTGAAAAAAAAAACCTGAGATATTTTCAGTTTATCCAATGATCAGTAAACATATGGGATGCTTTATATAAAGTGTCTCATTTGGTTTGCATAACCACCCAAGGAGGTATATCTAATTATCTTCCCTGTTTTATAGTTGAGGAAAATAAGAATGAGACTTTTCCTTGAGATGGGGTCAGCCTAGACCTCACTATATAGAGTTAACTGGCCTCAGACTTGCAAATATCCTCTTGCCTCTGTTACCAAATATTGAGATTTCAAGTATGAGAACTTCTAAACATTAATTATTTTTGGTAGGTTAGATAACTTGCTCACATTGGAAGTAGGCTGAGGTTCTTACTAGACCTATTTAAATCCAAAACCAAGCTAGATATTTAACAGTTTGATATATAATCTCCTTGTGGGATTTTATCGGAGGTTAATATGATTGCATTCTTAAAAAGGGAAATATAATAAAGAGCATCTTGCACTTATTTAATTATCATCCTCCCTTTCCTTGCAGCATCCTGAGCCACCTGGAGAACACTACTCCCCGTATAGTTTCTAGGTGGGCAGAGTGCCTCATTTCCTCTGTCACTCATCCTCATCTCTCTATTCTCTTTCAGGGGTAAATTCCAATTAAAGAATGTCTCATCCCTAACATTCCCAAAGTAGAAGACGTTAACATATCTTAATGTTTTTAGTCCCGTGATACTGTATTTTTGCCTTTCAAACATTGGAGTAAGAGAAACATATCATGAGGTCTTTCATATTTTCCCCCAGCAGTACCCAGAAAGAGCCAGGGATCTCATCTTTTATCATTACCTAATTTCTCCTGTGTCTTCTGCAAGGACACATGCTGGCTTTTTAGCACTTTTCACTGTGGTTATGAGAATATAGCATAGCACATGCAGAGGGCTACAGGGCGATGTGGGTTGTAACCTCTTGGGTCCTTCCCAGAACTAAGGCTCTAAGCTCCTACTTGAAATATAGCTCATTCTTCATGCATTCTATTCCAAATGTGTTTCATTCCGAGCACATACCAAATACATCAGTACTCAGTTATAGTTTAATTGGCCAGCTCTCCGAGTACCCTAAGACAATAGGAGAAAGCTTTGTGGTAGCTAATTGCAATCATGTTGAGACCCTGAAGTGGAAGTTCTACTGATTCACCATTCCCTTTGTTCTCAGTTCTACACTTTACTGAAACATGACACGTGTGATTATTCATGAACTTCTAATATCAAGTTTAGTCCAGGGACAGAGCGTGTGTTTTCTTCATTTGTTAGCCTTTTAAATTCAATCTTCCCAATCTCCACAAATGGAAAAGCGGCTACATGGGGAGTGAACACAATTCCTTTCCTTCTTATCCCACTACCCAAGTGCCTCTTAAAACAGATCGTCATGTGGGCCTAATTGGTAATGCACACGCAGATGCATAGTTAGCTGCCCAATCGCCCAAGCAACTGGGTCGCAATGGGTGTAGATGTATTTTTCTTAGACTTTCTGCTGGCAAATAGCTCCCATGCTTTAGCCCACGGAAAACAAGCTGTGGTTTGTTTGATGTTTTAGGTTAGGGAGTGGCTGGCAGCATTCTGTGAAAAAGTGAGACTTTCAACACTGTAAGTCATTTGCTGACTTTATTTAACAATATCTAAACCATTTAAACCAACAGTATCATATAGCTTGGCACATTCTACCACTACAGATCTTCCGGAAAGGATGAAATGGCCAAATATTTACATGCATTCCGTTTTCTTTACATATTTGTATTTCTACCATTTTGAAAATTAGAATATAAACATTCTGTTTAAAAATCTGTTCTCCCCCACATACTACATATTCAAAGAGCAAACACACTTTCCCTTTAGTAAGTGTGTGTATATATATAAACATATATAAATACAAATAATTCTAGGTGTCTCTTAGTTTCTACACTTTAAATATCTAGGTCTACCTAAATAGCCCAACCCTTTGTTTTATGATGCAAAGAAAAATTATAAAATCTGCTGTCCCTATAATTGCATTGCCCTTTGCCGTCTCTTAAAAAAGAAAAAAAAAAAAGGTGTGTGTGTGGGGGGTGTTCAAATTTCCCCCTGTTTTATTTGCACCCTATTAACAACTGTTACTGGAGCTTTAATTATGCCCCGGTGATTGTGGAGTTGTGGCTGACTTGTGTCATTTTCCTCCCAGGGGATGCCTTATAATTACCAGCATCCATCGTGGCTGCCTGTAAGCTGATGCTTTTTTATTACCAGTTCAATAATCACTGCATCCTTGTGAACATCTGCTCTGCAAGCCATGCATCGGGGGGCCCAGCGCCTGTCACTTGATGTGCCCTCACCACAGTGACCTTGGTGCCCTCTTCTTCGGTTTAGATCTAATTTGTTTACTAGAGGGTCTGTCCAGAAAGTCTCCCAGGAAGGCAATTAATACACTACATTTGCAAACAAAAGGAAAATTTGCCCTTTCTCTCCTTTTTCTTTTTCCAGGTTATTGTCTTCATGTTACAGTCCATAATTTCTCTTCCTAGGAGAATGAATCTGTTTGAGACTTCAGAAAACAAGGTGAATATCAGAGAACATTCCAGCTGATAATATGGGAAGCAGGTAGACCCTTTGGTGGACTGATGTCTCCTGAAAATATAACAGTGAGAGCAGCAAGTTACAGACTGGTAGCTTATATTGAATACCTCATTCTTGTCAAGGGAGAGACCATTTATTTGCCCCATTTTATTTCATGTTCTTAGCCTCCTGTCTCATTTTTTCTCCTACTCTAAGTAAGCCTCGCTGCCCTTTGTTTTCTGGGATAATTCCTCCTGCTGCAGCCTTTCTCCTTCAAGACTCTTCGTTTTCTTCTTCTGTCTTTTCCTATTGCTTGCCTGCTTACTTTAGAACTCCAAGATTAGAACAGATAAAAAAAAAAAAAACACATCTTGGGCACAGCTGCTTGTCCTTGTGGCAGTGCTTCTGAGTCACTACTTGTCACTAATAAAACTAATGTGCACACTGTTTACTAGTCTTTATTAGGTCTAATATATTTTTTAAAAATAAACCCTGGAGTTTTAGTGTCAGCTAGTTTCTAAGTATTTTTAAACTTATTCTTAGGCTTGGAGCCCATGAACAAACTTAACCATGTGATCATTTGATATGCACACTTATTTCTTCCCTTTATGGTTCAAAGAAAAGTGATGTCACAGATCCTGTCACCAGGCTCTGCAACTAGTGTGTAGGCACTTGTTAACCATCCTGAGCTTCAGCTGTTCCTAACATCTCAAAATTGAGAACTAACTTACCTAAAGTCTGCAGCAGTGCCAAAGAGAAGGAAACTTGTCTGTTCTGCCCTTGTCACTGGCCAAAGAGAGCAGTGGGAAAGAGACCGAAATTTGTTCTCTATATCCTAAGGGTCTGGTACTCTATTCAGTCCATAGGATACACTGACTGCCAGATGGCTGGACTCAAGGGTGAAATCCTATTTTAGAGAATATGTGTGTGTGTGTATGTGTGTGTATATATGTATATTAAACCTAGCCTAAGATTTACACACATACAGAGACAGAGACAATTAAAGTGCTTGCAAAGACTATCATTAACACCTGTGCTTTAAGACACCTACAAAGTGTATCGAACACCTGCAGGAGAAATAGGAACAAAATTTGTTCCCAGAAGGCAAGAACCCAAAAGAAGCAATACTTGATATTCTGCTCAGCTCCACTTATTCTTCAAATAATTTCTAATCAAGGAGTTTTTGAATCTGCTGCTCAAGCTGTACCTGGGGCCCACATTTAGCATGGAGTAAGAGAGACATCAGAATCTTGTAGCCTACACATGGCTTAACTTGCCAAACTTGTTTCGGAACAAACACCAAAGAAGCATCTAATGGGACTGTGGGATGATATCAATACCAACATGATAATAAAGGTCTTGAAATTGACTTGGAGGACTAGGAAAGGGAATCCCAGGAAAGGAACATAGAGGGAAAAGGCAAGGCAAAGGGAGTCAAAAGTACATGAAAAATAAAGCTACAAAGGAAGGACAAAGGCCATAGCCAGAAAACCTACAATGGGAAAATTAATTCACTACAGATGAAATGAAAATATTAGTACAATATGGAAATTACTTTTTAAAAAATTATGGCTAGGATTCACAAATAACTTTTTTCCCTTTCTTTTCTTTATTGTTAAAAGAAAAATTGACACTTCCTCTCCTTGTCCCAGGCCCTCCCGCTTCCCCACTACCCCACCTTCCTCCCCCTGCTTTCTTAAGAGGAAGCCCAAGGCCTCCCCCCTCTATCCCTGTCTAAGAAGGTGTGCATCCATATAGAATAGGTTCCCAAAAAGCCAATACATGCAGAAGAGATAGGTCCCAGTGCCATTATCATTGGCTTCTCAGTCAGTTCCCATTGGCAGCCACATTCAGAGAGTCTGGTTTGGTCATATGCTCATTCAGTCCTGGTCCAGCTGGATTTGATGAGCTCCCAAGATGAGCAAGGAAGTCAGACACAAATAACTTTTGACCAACTTATTAAAAGTAATCATAAAAATCAAAATTAAAGATAATCATGTTATAGAATTTAAACATTCAAAAATGAAAAAAGAATACATGGAATTTTTAATTGAAATTTAAAATCTCACACATTAAACTTTAAACTAAATGTGATTTAAACTGGAAGAAAAGAACTGAAAAAATCCTTTTGCATGTAGTTCTCAGGTAGGGAAATTGAGGCTCTGGTAGATGTCTAATAAAAATTCCAGTACTATGTTGGCAAAATGGCAAAGCAAATAAGTGAAATTGTAGAAAGCCATTCACAGTTTCAGATGTTGTTCTATTGCTGAAGCATTGGAAATTATCCAAAGGAATGTGGGTTTTGAATCACATTGTATTGTAGGCTCCTTATTTTTATAAGTCTTAGTGTTTTTAGTTGTACTGTATATCCAATAATGGAATAGTAGTGTCTTTTAATGGCTTTTTTTACTCAGTGAAGGTCTGGGCACTTTATATGATGCTTTTTCAGGCAAGAAGTAGCTGACTTGCTGCTCCAAAATGTGGAAGAAGAGAAGAAGGATTAAGCAAAGGAAGGATGAGACAGGAATTTCTACTCTGGGATCTGTGAATGTATGCTGATATTTAAAGTCAGAATCTCAAATGCTCACCTAGAGTCTACATTCCCCAAGCTGTGATCCAGTGTGCCCATCTGATGCTGTTTCCTGGCTTCCTTGCCATTCTTGAATCCTGAGTCTTTTTTCTGTTTCCTACCTTTGCTCTCCTGCTTTCAGTTTTGCCCTCCTCTCCAAGACTGTTTGATGTCCATGACAATCTTCAGGACTCCTTCCTCATAGTGAGCTCAAAGAGATGCTGTCACTTGACTTGTCTTTCCTAATGCAAAAGAGATGAGCATCCTTGGGTAATGTAAGGTAATAGCAGAATGGAGCATCGTGCAATTCAGATCCAGGTGCTTCCAGGATCATATTCTCAATGGGGGGAGGGGTCTACCATGAAGCTTCCCATGAAGGGAAGAAGGGAGTAACTGGGTCTTGAATACTGCTCATCACTGTGTTCTTCAGGGGCTGGATTCAGGATTAGCTCCCCATGTTGTATGATCTTAACACTGAAGAAGATATCATTGACTGAAACAAAAACTAGATCATACGGCCTAGTTCAAATGAAAAGATAAAGATAAAAAAATTTTCCTGCATGAAAAATTACTAAGAATTCCAAGATAGTAACAGCAGAGCCAACACAGGTGGTCGGTCTGTGAGGGTGGCTCTAGACGCACCAGTTGACATGAGACACAGGAGCAGTCGCTGCTGAAGGGGTTCCCCAGGAGAAAAAAGCACACAGGGTACCCAGTTTTCTCTATGTCCCAAAGGACTTCAATGATTATGGTGCGAGCAAGAAAAGAGAAAGTATTTCAAGGGCCTGCCTTTATTTTCATAGATCTGTGGATCATGGATGGATCTAGAGCCAATGAGGCAAGAAATTGATACCTTGGCATGAGGAACAAAGGTCAATGGAGTGGAATTAACCCACCATCTCACATAGAATTCAAACTCACAGTTTATGACACTAACATTTTTTTAATTTATATTTTGCATTCAAAACTTAATTTCCATTGATAAGTCACCAGAATACTACTCAGGCAATAACCACATAGTTCTTACGCCAAGAAGAAAACCAGCCTTAAGCTCAAGGGTCTTATCATTGAACCGACCCAATAAGCATCTTCTAGCTGGGAAGATCTGTCAGTTTAATAGCTTGCCCCACTCTCCACCCCCCGTTCTAACAGTATGTGTATATCTTGAACTGTTTCCCATTCATTTTTCTCTTTCAAAACCTAAAACAAAAAGCATTGAGTCATTAATTCTGTAGTTAGTTGACTGAAAACATTTCATTAAAACAGAGGATTAAGATGCCTTTGACAGACAAACCCATTCAGTATATTCCTGATCTGGGCAGATCTTTGCCTTCTGGCGTTGTTACCTGAGTGGCAAGTGATTGAAACTGATTGGCAGATGTGGCAATGAAAACCCCAGTGCATCAAACCGAGACTTCATGCTTCTACAAATGAGAAAGGATTCACCACAGGTTGATTATACTAAGTCTAAAAGGACACCGCCCTAACTAGGGAGCATAGTGGACTCCTTCTCTGTGGTGTTTGAGATGTAAAAACCTATGGGAGACTCACAATGCTCGACTCAGAGCTTGAACTTTCAAGGAATATGGAGAATGCCTCCACCACAGAATGTCTGCCCAATGACTATACCTTATGCTGCACTGTTTGCAATGATAATGGAGTAGAAATGACAAGCAGACATGACAACCTCTGAAATCTTTCTGCTTTATTTTTATCCCAGCAGATGTGTACTCCAGAAGTACCTTAGAGTGTGGACCACACACATCATGGAGACAGAGCAGTGGTGCCTGTTTTTTCTCCTTGGTGTATTTCCTTGCACTTGGATGGTGTTGCTGAAGAGTGTCACACAAAAGCCTGTACACGTTGCATCTTGGAATGAAAATCCATTAAGATAGGGATTTCAGTATTTTTTTGCTGCTATATTTCTCCATAAACTTTAGTAATTCAGAATATTCTTTGTGTCCTCATGGGGCTGGGTAGAATTCTCAGCCAAGTGTTTGCCATGTGAAAAGTTAGACAGGGCAGCATGCACATACAGACAACACTGGGGGAGCAGGGGCAGACAAATCCCTAGGGCTTGCTGCTTAGGCAGTCTAGCCAAACTGCTGATCCCCAGAGTCAGGGAGAAACCCTATCTCAAAAAATAAAGAGCAAACAAGAAGAAACCTGCATTGACCTCTGGCCATAGCACCCACACAAGTTCACCTGCAACCTGTGTGCATGTGTATGAACACATAAAAATACTGTTTCCACAGTGGTAGCATGGGATGCCCTACCTGGTCCTTTCACTTCCCTTTGAATATACTCCTTATCCCCAAACTGTTCATTTCACTGTTTCACAAATCTTACAAAGGGAACTTAAAGAAGGTCTTGTTTCGGCTCGTAGTTCAAGGGTACAATCTGTCACCACTAAGAAGTCATTGCAGCAGGTGCTTGAGGTAGTTGGTCACATTGGGCACCTACAGTCAAGAAGTAGATGGACATAAATCCTTGTGGTCTGCCTCCTTTCCCTCATATGTGTACAGCCTAGTACACCATGGAAGAATGCTGCCCACATTCAGAGTGAGTCTTCTCACCTTAATTAACACAATCTAGCTAATCTCTCATGGACATACACAGAGATTCATTTTTGTGCTGATTCTAAGCCCTATCAAACTGATAGTCAATATTAGCTATAGCCATCTCCAAATTCTCAGTATCCATATGGTGACTTTATGAGTCCTTTCTGTGAAAATGTTTAGCCAAAGAGCAAGCATCCTTTCATGAGATATACCAACCTATAAATAGGTGACAGATTTAATCTATGCAGGTGGTAGAAACTAGTAAGTTACAAAAGTTAAAAATGTGCCTCTGTCATACTGCCTCATGTCTCAAACACCCAATATTTTAGCACATTTTTTAAAAAAAATTCTCAATATCAGGGAATTATACACTACATGAATTTTTTCCTCATCTTAAAGACCTTGCTCACAAACTCTCTGAAATATAATTCAAGATAATTATCAGTACCTATATCATTGAAGGTCTTAGTTGACTGAGCTTCAGATTTCAGAGAGGCAAACTTACTCTGAAGGACTATTCAAAGAATGATTGACATCTTCAAAGGTAAATAAAGTCCTTACTTCATACTGGCATTGCTATTTTTTT